>JAODPA010004995.1:0-13955 GCA_025585075.1 Nepenthes mirabilis | reverse complement strand
GAAAGCAAGAGAGAGAGAGAGGAGGAGGAGGAGGAGAGCAACGCTGGCAGAGGCAGCGCACGGGTCGGCGACGACTGCGCGGCGGTGTGGAGCAGAGGCAGCAGCCGCGGGAGGCCAGCGAAGTGGACTAGCCACGCGAAGGAAAAGAAGGGGAAACTGAGGTCTTCGGATCCGATTCTGACTTCGTGCTAGTTGGAAAAGTTATAAATCGGGTTGAGACAAGTGCACTCATACTCTCCTTTTTCGTTTTCAGGCACCTTTATTCCGTTTTCTTCTGGTATCCTTATTTCGATACCCGAATAGATTTATATATTATGTTGTCCATAACCTAAACATGATAATATATCAAAATTATGTCCAAATTCCAAATTTAGAGTAGTATATCGCAATCAAGAAACACTAGCTCCCGCGTGGGTACTATTCTCCCGCGCTTGGGCCCGTTTTATCTGTGAATTTTTGAAGCTTTTACTTAATTTGGGATTAGAATATCATTACCCATAACTTAGGTATGCTATTTTATTAATTGGGTATCCGATTTGGTGATATTATGTGAAAACGCGTTCGTCGGAACCCTATGTGTGTCTGAACCACATTTGATCAATTATAATAGGCTTAATGCATGAATTAGCCTTAGATAATGGTTACCCATGACATGGGCAAGTGATTGTATGAATTTTATACCCGAATTTGTAGTTTAGACTCATTTTTGGACAAGGAACCCTAAACCAAAGGGCCGGAGGAATTAACCAATTAAATTTGGATTTATGGATGAATAGGCTCTAGAATGTTAATACCTGCACCATGAATAAGTCAATTGGACTATTGGGTATCCGAATTGGTAGTTTTATAGGGCTTTATACTCGTCGGAACCCTAACCCATGCCTCTCTTGAAATCTTATTCGAAATAATCATAATTATACATGACTCTAATCCCCGAGATTTATGATGTGTGAAAGTGCAAGGAAATCTATCACCCGAAAGCTCCTGAGACATGATAGGCTCGTTATAGTAAGAATTTTCTAATTGTTCTATTTATATGATGAATTATGCACGTCTTACGGACATAATGATTAGAATGCTCCAAAAATCATGTTATGAATTGTTTATGAAAGAATTAATGATCAAAAGCTTAAGAATTCAGTCTGGCATGATCAAAAATGGGATTTCATAATCCTTCTAAGCTCTAAGAAGTATTATGTATGAACTATGAATACGTGAGGATCTACACTTACAAAGAATATGAAAATTATGTATGGAATCAAGAACACATGAGAACCCAAGTTCACGAGAAAATATAAAAATCTGTATTGAAATATACTTATGTAAAAGGAAACCTAATAATGAATGGGATTCTGCAATTAAGTAAATGGCCTTTAAACTGTTTTTCGAAACAAGGAACTATGAATACAAATATGAATACAAAATGTTCTCCAATAGAGTGGGAATGAAAGAATTACGTACTTAATAACAGGATTCCCTAAAGAAATAAGAAACTTGGACTGAGGATTAGGAATAATAAATTTTGGCATGCCCTAATGTCACGGTGGAATATCAAGGATTACTTTAATCATGTATCCTAGCCGTGTTTAGCGGGTGATATTCTTGATATGCCTTAATATATAATAGTGGAAGGTTGATGTCTGTATGGATGCTGTTATGGCAATGATTATGGCCCCATCTATAGGGTTGATATGTAGACGGCCAGCCTCTGGGTCGAAAATAGGAGGAGATAGACTTTTGATTGTATAGGTGCACACAATCTGGGTATCGACTGATTGCTCCTTTAGTCAATAAGACCTATTGGCTCCAATCCCTCAACAAAATAAGTTTCAATAATGAATTGATAATTAAAGAAATGATAAGGAAATGAACTAAGGAGATATGGAACGAATCATGAAAGTATTTCTTCTTAAAATCATGAATTAAATCTCATATACACATTTATCTTTCATATGTGCATTATTCTGCTTCGAATATGAAATTGTACATGTCCTTGATATATATATTGCGCTTGTTGAGCTTTTAACTCACTCTTACTACTTTCTTTGTCTCCAGATTAGTACAGGCTTATACCCGATCAATCAAGGTAGAGGATTTGAAGTTGGAGGAGCTCGAAGTTCTGATGGATAGCTAGAAGATCCAGTTTTGTAATTTTATACTTTTGGAGCCCTTATATTATTTTGATGATCATGTCTAATGGCAATGATGATAATGTGTTTGTACCTAGCTTCTACTGTATTCATTGGATTTAATTGCTTCCGTAGATTTAAATGGTTTAGAAATATACCTAGTGGCATCTTGTCTGAACTGACGTCATACTAGAGTCATGACGTCAGTGCCACATATTATAATTGCGACAGATTCATTCGGCCAAGTGTATCACCATGAGATGCACCAGTCCTGTTTGTAAGAAAGAAGGACGGGACCTTGAAGTTATGCGTGGATTATCAGAAACTGAATAAAATTATCACTAAGAATAAATATCCTTTGTCAAGGATTGACGACCTCCTTGATCAATTACAAGGAGCTTGTGTATTCTTAAAGATCGACATTAGATCCGGATACCATCAGCTTCGAATCAGAAGGGATGATATAGCAAAGACTGCTTTTCGAACTAGATATGGGCACTATGAGTTTGTAGTGATGCCTTTTGGGTTGACTAGCACGCTAGCATATTTCTGGACTTGATGAATCGAGTTTTTCAACCCTACTTGGACAAGTTTGTGATAGTATTTATTGATGACATCTTAGTTTATTCGAAGAGTTATGAGGAACATGAAGAGCATTTAAAAACCACACTCCTGATCCTTAGGGAACACCAACTGTTCTCCAAACTGAATAAGTGCGAATTTTAGATAAAGAAAGTGGAATTCCTTGGACACGTCATTTTCAAAGAAGAAATTTCCGTTGACCCCAAGAAGGTGGAGGCAGTGGTGAAATGGAACCGGCCAACCTCTGTGACCGAAGTACGGAGCTTCTTAGGCTTGGCTGGATATTACAGACGGTTTATGAAAAACTTCTTCCAAATTGCCTTACCATTCACACAACTAACAAAGAAAGAGGCTAAGTTTGAGTGGACCAATGATTGTGAAGGGAGCTTTCAGGTACTTAAAGACCGGGTAACTTCTACATCAGTCCTAACCATTTCAAATGAATCAGGAGGACTGATTGTCTATTGTGATGCCTCAAAGATTGGATTGGGTTGTGCATTAATACAACACGGAAGGGTAGTTGCCTATGGGTCACGATAGTTGAAGGATCATTAAAAAAATTACCCAACTTACGATCTAAAATTAGCTGCTGTAGTGTTTACACTGAAAATCTGGAGACATTACCTGTATGGTGAGAAGTTCTTGGTCTATTCCGATCATAAAAGTTTAAAGTATTTATTCTCTCAAAAGGAACTGAACATGAGGCAGCGAAGGTGGATTGAATTTCTGAAGAATTATGATTGTAAAATCCGGTATGAGCCAGGTAATGCCAATGTAGTCGCCGATGCACTAAGTCAGCAACCAGGTATTTTGGCAAGGATGCAAGTCAACCAAATGAAGATGCTAGACTGTCTAATGTACTATGACATCCAATGATATGTTCAAGGAAAGCGAATGATTTTAGCATACCTTCAAGTCCAATCAGAGGTGATAAATGAGGTTAAGGGAGATTAGGTAAATGATTCTTTCCTTGTGAATATCATGAGTGATCTGGACAAAGATTCCTGAAGTGATTTTCATGTTAAGCCGGATAGAGCATTAAGGTTTAGGGATCGATTATGTGTGCCGGACAATAAAGAATTGAAGGAGAAAAATTTGAAGGAAGCCCATAGATCCTGGTATACAATCCACCTGGGAATCAATAAGATGTACCAGGACCTAAAAAAAATATTCTTGTGGAGGAATATGAAGAGGGATATTACAGCTTGTGTGAAAAATATCATATATGCCAACAAGTAAAGGCCGAAAGAAAGAAGTCGTCCGGGTTATTACAACCCATGCCGCTTCCAGGCTGAAAATGGGAAGATATTGCCATGGACTTTGTGATCGGCCTGCCAAGGACACCAAGAAAATATGATGTTGTTTGGTTATTGTTGCTTACTCCCGTGATAAACTGGCCCAACTATATGTAAACGAGGTTGTTAGGTTTCATGGTGTGCCTACCTCTATTGTATCAGATAGAGACCCTCGCTTTGTTTTAAGGTTTTGGAAGAGTCTACATAAAAAATTGGGAACAAAATTAAAATTTAGTACCGCTTATCATCTGCAAACTAACGGCCAGTCAGAACGGACGATTCAGATCCTCGAGGATATGTTAAGGGCCATGGTATTAGAGATGAAAGGGATTTGGGACAATTTCTTAGCTTTGACAGAATTCACATATAATAACAGTTATCAGGCCAGTATAGGCATGGCTCCTTTTGAGGCCTTGTATGGAAGGAGATGTCGATCACCGATTCACTGGGAGGAGCCCGGAGATAAAAGGATTTTGGGTCCAGAAATTGTTAAGGAGACGGCGGAAAAGATAAAGTTAGTGCATGAGAATCTAGGAGTAACCCGGAGCAGACAAAAGAGCTATGCAGACCGGAGGAGATTTGCATTAGAATTTGGAGAAGGCGATTTTGTATTCCTAAAGGTGTTTCTATCTAAGGGGATGTACAGATTCGGGGTAAAAGAAAAGTTAAAACCATGATTTATTGACCCTTTTGAGATTTTGGAAAGGATCGGAGAAGTGGCCTCCAGACTTGCACTCCCACGAAGCTTGGCAAAAGTACATGACGTGTTTCATGTATCAATGCTTAAGAAGTATGTCCATGATTCTACTCATATAATTGAATTCGAGCCTTTGGCAATTGACAATGATTTATCTTACGTAGAAGAACCAGTATAGATTTTAGATCGAAGGGAACAAAAGCTATACACCAAATCAATCTATTTAATAAAGGTACTCTGAAAAAATCACTTACCTGAAGAAGCAACTTGGGAACCAGAGGAAGAGATCCGAAACAAGTATCCCTATCTATTTTTGGGAAGTTAGCAACTTCATTTAAAATTTCAAGGACGAAATTTCTGTAAGTGGGGGAGATTGTAATGGCTTATATCCTAGAATATAGAAAATCTCCTATGTCAAGTTAAAATTACCTAGGAAAACGAGTTATTGATAGTAATCTGGTCAACAATTGTTGACCGAAAGGCGTGAAGGAGTAATCCTGTCAACGAGTGTTGACCGGAAGGCGTGATGATGGAGTAATCCAATCAACGTAAAATGTTGACCGAAAAACGTGAATGGAATGAAGGACGGAAAAGAGGATAGTAATCCGGTCAACGCTAGTTAGTTGACCAGAATGTATTTAAATGAAAAATATAAATCCGGTCAGTTAATAAGGAAACTCTTTGGAAATGTAGAACCATAAATAACCTGAAATTTAATAAGGAAACTCTTTGGCAATGTAAAGCCATAAATAATATACTCCGAAATATTCTCCCTAGTGTGGCCAACCTAAACGACGGCTGCTAGACCCAAGGCCTATAAATAAGAACTATAAGGCGTGAGAAAGAGGCACGTAATAGAGTTTTCTAGTAAAGGGAGACCAAAAGTTCAAGGTGAAGTAAAAGAAATCCAGGCAAGAGTACTCACCCATGTTTTAAGTTCATGATTATGTATGTTTACAACGCTAGTATATCTGATATTTTTATGAACTTATATTTCAATATGTATGATGTTTGTTCTACTCCTTTGAATCGTTCTTAATCGCATTTTAGAAAAAGAAACCCTGATATTCATGATATTTGGTTTTGTTCTGCTTGAAGTATGATTATTTGTCGATTTATATGAACTTTTGTAATTGCATGTTTAAAGAAAAGACTTCCAACCCTTGAGAAAAGACTTTCGATTTTGTTAAAAGAAAGATATTCGGTAATTGTCCCATGAAAATTGAAACCGGCTTTAAGAACATATGTTTCGAAATCGGAACTTATCCCATGAAAAAGAACTCCAGCCATTGAGAAAAAGCACTCTGTCCTTTTAAGAAAAAGCACTCCGTCCTTTTTAGAAAAGAACTCTGACCTTTTGAGAGAAGAACTCCGGCCTTTTGAGAAAAGAATTTCGCCTTCTTGAGAAAAGAGCTCCGACTTTTTAGAAAAGAACTCCGGCCTTTTTGAGAAAGAACTCCGCCTTCTTGAGGAAAGAGCTCCGATTTTTGAGAAAAGAGCTCCGGCATTTTGAGAAAAAGAACTTCGTCTTCCTGAGAAAAGAACTCCGACATTTTTGAGAAAAGAACTCCGGCCTTTTTAGAAAAAGAATTCTGACTTTTTTTAGAAGAAGAACTCCGCCCTTGCTTAAAAAGTACTCCGGTTTTTAAGAAAAAGATTTCCTATTTTAACGAAAAAGGACTTCTGACTTTTGATCAAAGAATCTTCGACTTTAAGATGATTAAAAGGTTATACGGACTTCAATTGTTAAAGTTAAAGAACAAAGGCTATAAGAACAAGGAAAATGTATGTAATCCCGACAGCAAGTGGAACTCTACGACTTTCGACTTTCGAACTATGACGAATGGCTATCAAAAGACATGAACTAGGAATTGAGTTTCCATTAAATTTACTATTAAAGATAGATGAAGGATATTGGAGTGACACTCAAGGACTGCCTCCTGGGCCACGGGGGGAGACTTTTGGTGGCATAAGACTTTTGGACTACGACCCCGTATGCCGGGTTAAAGACATTATCTCCCACTTCGGGGAGCATAATAAGAGGATACGGTTTTAGGTCGTGGGGTAACACACAACCCTTCTTCGATGTTGTCTGCTCCCGCTCGGTCCCTAAAGATGATAAGAATTTCGAATGGTTTTTATGAATCTTCTAAAGACAAGATAATAATAATAAGAATAAGAAAATTCTGAACTAAAGAAGAAATGATATGGTAATTTTATATGTTAAAGTCATGATATAAATCCTTACTTTGATCTGATTATATGTATATTTATGTTTTCTGCATGTGAGTATCTTGCTGGGCTTTGTAACTCACTCTTGTCAATTTTCAGATGAGAGAGGTTTATAGATGACGAAATTGAGTAGAACCATATGAAGTAACTAGACGGCATAGCTGGCCAGAGCTGATCAATGAAGAACTTGATTTATTTCTTTTGATGTTTTGAAGAAGGACTTGTAGAACAGTTACGCTGTATAAGAATTTATGGATGTTAACATATTTCCATGATTACTTTATTAATAAATGAAATCCATTTTTCTAGTAGCATCTCAGGTCATATCAAGGCATTCATGTCCGACTAACTTTAGTATTGGCCGGCCAAGTATGAAATTAAAACCGGAAGGCCAGCTCATATGGTTCGACCTCAAGCAATCCTGTGTATAAAAGAAAGGCTTATTCATATGAAAAAAAAATTTTATGTCCATCTAGTTGTTATCTATTATCTATTTTGATGCAAGGATTTAGGCTTGACGGCGACTTTATGTGGTGGAATAAGGCCGGTCCATCACAGAGAGTAAGAAATGGAGCGCTTGGCTGATTTTTGAAATTTTCAAATATATAAAGGAATAGATATTTATACTTACTATTTTTGTGAGCAGTTTGGATCTTTGCCCACTTAAAAAAAGGCATATTTATAACCTTATTGTTAATCAGTATACTATCCTAAAGAGGCATAATTATATATTAATTGAAGAGTTCGATTGCTTAGAAATGAAAGATCTAACCGTTGCATAAGCTTTTAGCTTATTGCTTATCGACTGGGTGTATTACTAATATTATAATCTAAGATATTTATTAGTATTCCTATGTTGCTGCTTATATTTACTTGTCAATTCACTCTAGTATTTTCTTTGACTTCAGAGTAGATAGATAGATATCAGATTAGCGGAGATCGTATATTGCTGTAATGATTTTTGGTAGAGACGAACCTCAATGTCTGAGACTATCATGACGACAGATTTAGATTATTTATTAACTTATTAGCATTTAGATATTTATCATGATTTTGCTCCCAGAACTTTAATGTTATGGATATTTATGTTTCCTCTTTATTTTGAGAAACTTTTTATTATGGACATTATGTTTTTTAATGTATTTATGAGAATTGTTAATGATCATTGATTTTTAGTGATTAATAACTTTGATGCAAATATATATCGATGGATATTGAAATCTTATAATGGATAATTGATGATTTGGATGAGTTAGAGGATTTGTTGTAGAATCGGTCCGGGCCGGGTTCGGGGACTCAAGTTCGGGACGTGACAAACTGTGCTAGTTCTTGTAGTTGTAGTGGTAGACTTCTTAGTCATTCTTGCAGATGGCGTCAATAATGCGTCCTTGATATTCGGGTTGTTGTACGAGTTAGGGAGTTACTTAATCTTTCACTCTGAGTTAAATTGGAGCGGGTCCAATTTTCGTATCTTCTAATTTAGAACCTGCACACCACAATTTATAAACAAAAGGTCAGAGGATTGATGAGACTCACTCTTCGATTTGTAATTTGACATTCAAATTAGAAATCTTTCCAAAAGAATATAAAGATATAAGGAGAATGTAAGGAAAATGTATAGATGCATGTAGTAGGAATTGAATGTTTGGGTGCACCCAATTGAGGGTCATTTTAAGAGAGTGCCCGGTTGAGGAGAGGCTTAGAGACACACCTGATCATAGGGTGGCTTAGAAGTGCGCTCAATTAAAGAGCAACTTAGACTAGCGCCCAAATACGGGGCAGCTTAGAGCTGCACCCGGCTAAGGGTGGCTTAGACTAGCGCCCGAATACAGGACGGCTTAGAGTTATACCCACCTAAGGGTGGCTTAGAGGTGCGTCTAATTGAATGACGGTTTAGAGGTGCGCCTGATTGATGGGCTTAGAGGTGGAGAATTGAGCTCTACTGACGGTAGGTTAACCTTCTGGTCACCTAAGCGGAGGGTTGGCTCTCTGAATGGAAGGCTGGACACCTTGGGCGGCACTTCTTAGACAGAGGGTTAGCCTCCTCGGTGGCACCTTGGATGGCTTGCTCGGTGCCTTTCGGTGGAGGGTAGACTGGACGAAGGGCTAGCCTCATGGGTAAAGAGCGAACTTTCTAAGTGGATGGCGATCCTCCTGGACTGAGGACTCCCCGCTCCTAAACAGAGGGTTAGCCTCCTCTCTGGGGATGTCGAGCTGTCCGGGGCTTACCTTTCCAAGCTTGCCGTTTGAAGGTCCTCCTTTCAAATTTGAGGTTGCTTGGCTTTATAGTGTAATCCGCAAATGTATTCCTCTTACTTGGGTAATGTGAGAACTTTCACTTTGAAAAAAATTTGCTATACTGGAGCTGAGGTGTGGGCTTGCCGTGGAGCCTGGCCTTTTAGGCCCGTGGTTGCTGGATTCATTATTCATATACTTAGATATATTAAAGGATCATTATTTTTAGACTTTAATTCTATGATTACTCATCTCTCCACTTATGTACCTTTTTCAATGCTGACTAGGTTGTGATCACACAAATCAATGTTCTACTAATGTATATTATCTTCTACTGATTAGGCTATGATCCTACAAATTGACGTTTTACTAGCAAATATTATTTTTTTCTTAGAAACATTTCTTATTTTATGGTGGTGTGAAAAGTAATATGTGGTTGCTCCCTTAAGCTTAGAAGTGGAATATCAAGCTGTAGCTAATGCGACTATTGAATATATTTTATTTTATATCTTATATTGATTACCCTATATAAGAGGCTCTCTCCTTGTAAGTTTGATATTGTGAATTGCACAAACTTTTCCATCTTTATTTGTTTGTGTCTTCATTTTTCTGGCAAAACACAATGGCCTCAATAACCAAACCAACAAACAGCTCCACAAAGGTGGTCATCAAGGAAAAATGATGCTCTTGATAGGTAACCGTCAAGGAGCAATCGGCTAACAAAGTCGCCATAGTGTAATAAATATTATTATATATGCTCATGATGATAAAGTCATTGATCGATATTTAAGCATGTAACTGTATGGATTACTGAGAATATTTAAAAATATTAAAAAGAACTCCAAAAGAGATCATTGTTTGGTACAAACAAGCTAGCAGAAAGAAGCACATTACTGAAAAGTTCCATAATTGAGGGAGCTGCCCTAATCAATTTGAAGAGTTCTTTTTGGGGGTAGAAAGGAGGACATTGTTGATCAAATCCTCCAAGTTCAAATAAGATGACCCAGTAGGCGTAGCAGTGGCCTCCTCAGCCAACCACTTCCACTTCATTGCTCTCCTTCTCAACTCTTAACCCTTTTCTCCCTCCATCAACTCTCTCACCTGCTTCTTGACTGCCCCTCTCTTCACCTCGCTGTCGATCTCTATCCCTATCCCCCACTTTTCACAACAATACCAACAATTAGTCTACTGCTCCGCAAAAAAGGGCCAAGAAATCACCGCTACTGCGTTAACAATACTCTCCACCGTGGAATTCCACCCGCTGTGCGTCAAGAACCCCCCCACTACCGGGTGGCTTAACACCCTCTCCTGGTCGCACCATGGCACCAGAATCCCCTTGTCTGCCGTCTCCGCCATGAAATCCGCTGGAAGGACAGCGGCATCTCCAGTCACGAGATCCGGCCTAACTATCCACAGAAACTGTTGCCCGCTGTCGGCAAGTCCCCAGGCGAACTCCACGAGTTGACTAGGGGTCATTGTTGGAGCAAAACGCGCGGAAGGCCGAGTGGACACAACGTTCAGACAGAAACAGAGAGCAAAGGTTCTCGGACGGACGAGAGAGGTAGAGAGAAAATATGAGAGGGAACACACGAATTTAACGTGGAAAACCCTTCTATTAGCAAGGGAAACACCACGAAAGAATACACTATAAAAGGATTGTTTACAAGTGTTAGCTACACAAGCTGAAACTAAAGAAAAACAATCTCAAGTGTACAACTTTCTCTCACTAAAGTGTTTCTCTCACAACCGCAAAAAACGGCCAGGAAATCATCGCTACTGCGTTAACAATACTCTCCACCGTGGAATTCCACCCGCTGTGCGTCAAGAACCCCCCCACTGCCGGGTGGCTTAGCACCCTCTCCTGGTCGCACCATGGCACCAGAATCCCCCTGTCTGCCGTCTCCGCCAAGAAATCCGCCGGAAGGATAGCGGCATCTCCAGTCACGAGATCCGGCCTAACTACCCACAGAAACTGTTGCCGGCTGTCGGCGAGCCCCCAGGCGAACTCCACGAGTTGAGTGGGGGTCATGACCGCGATGCTGCCGAAATTGACATAGACGACTGAATTGGGTTGTTTGGAGTCGAGCCACTCGAGGCAGGCGGGGTCTTCCTTCCAGAGATTGGATCCCAAAGACTTGATTTCATCATCTGGGAGTTGGTTTAGGAGAAGGGGAAGGGGGCCGATGGGGTAGAGGGGAGGGAAATGGGTGGGAAGTGCAGAGAGAACTGACTGCTCCAAGGCGGAGAACGTGTTGAATAAGACAGCCGAAGCTCTATGGAATCGGTCAATCACTGTTGGGATGAAATTGAGCATAATGTCATCTGGGTTCGTGGTCCTGAAGAAGCTGGGCATGTACTTCAAGGTTATTCCTTCCATAGCGGGTATCCAGTCAATAACGGTCTCCAGATCCCCATTTGTCGAGTAATCAAGATCTGCAGTCGAGAGCAAAGTAACCGACGATTAGAGACGTATTAGAATTAGAATCTGCCATGGTCGTCTGAAGGGAGGGTGGTGGCGAAGCAAGAGCACATAGTGCTCTTCTACTAAATTGTGAATCAGAAAAATTAACAGTGTACGAAAGCACGCACGTCTCCTAGATTGCCAAAATAAAAAGTATTTTTTTTTTTTAATAAAAATCCAACTTTGCGGAATAGGATTTCCCGTTGATTAACCCCTATTGCTGCGATAAAAAACATAACCAAACGACGTTTATCGCCATCTAACAAAAAGATGACGAAAAATAAAAATGACTACTAGAGTCGTACCTTTGAAGGGCGTAAGTCCCCTTTCAACGAGATTGCGGTACTGTGCGTAGCCCAAAAGACCACATGCGCTAGCCGTCCACAGAAGCACTTCCGGAACGCCTAGTTCTTCCGCTGCGTCCAGCGTGAAGAGCATGGAGCCATCCGAGACAATGCAGCTGACAGGTGGGGCACCGGTGGAATTGGTATCGTTAAGCTTCTGAAGCAGCTCCCTGAAAGGACCGATGCAGCTCCGGTCGGTCGAGAAGCAGAGGGAGGGTATGTCCTGGGTGGAATCGACGGTGTCGGAGGGAGGAAGGCCGTCGGGAATGGCCTCGAAGTTGAAAGAAGGGAGGCCGTCGAGGTAGTGAGGACCATGCGACCTCTGGAGGCGGTTGCGGTTAAACTCGGTGTGGACGAAGGTGATATGGAAACCTCTAAAATGGAGAAGCTTGGCAAGCTTAAACATTGGGTTTATGTGGCCCTGTGCTGGAAACGGTACGCAGACTGCGTGCGGTATGTCACCACCGCCCTTTGATATCGACAACGACCCCATTGTCTCTCTCTCTCTCTCTCTCTCTCTCTCTCTCTCTCTCTCTCTGTTTGTGAATTTCGCAGATAGGGAGGAGGCCAGACGCCGGAGGTGAATTTTATAGAAAACTAAAATGGCAAATGGGTAGATGTGAATATATTTTTTTTTTTGGTAAGCAAGGTAGATGTGAATATTAGTTTTGACCAAATCAAACTACCTACGGCTGCTCGGGGAATTATTTCAGACACCGCCCTTTGATATTGATAACGACCCCACTCTCTCTCTCTCTCTCTCTCCCTGTTTGTGAATTTCGTAGATAGGGAAGAGGCCAGACGCTGGAGGTGAATTTTATAGAAGACTAACAAGGCAAATGGGTAAACGTGTGTTGGGTCTGGTCACTCTTTTATGGATAATCCAATAAATTAGTTTGTCATTAAAAAAATTTTTGTAGAGAACAAAATTCGATCTGGTCAACGGGATGTTGACCGTAGAAGAATGGTAGACGGTCAATGGAGATTAACCAGCGGATGGCCAACTGTAGATTTCGATCAACAGGAGGTTGACCGTCTGAGAGCGACAGGAGCACCTCTGGATGGCGGATGGGTAGCAAAAGACGGTTAGTTGGGAGGTTGACCGGATGACTGTAGAAGATGGTCAATAGAAGATTGATCGGATAAGGTTGGAAAGGAAATATGAAGAGGATTTTCGGAGTAAAAAATGTTGGAGCGCCTTTCAGTAGAGATTGCCGGTCAATCTGTTGACCAGTTGATAATGAAGAATTTACCAATTGGCATTACTGATATGGAATCACCCGCGAATATGGCTGAGTGCATAATAGCGTCCGTAGATATGGATTGTGCATAATAACAATTGAGGACATGGGATGTTCGAGGTCGTTGTCACTGTTTGGAGACCAAGGAACGCTAGAGGACTCTTGCGATGGCCAAAGAGTACAGATGGTCCAAGGACTTGACTGCAACAACTACTAAGAACGTTGTGGATAGTTGGTAGCAAGTTGTGGACAGTTGGCTCTGTAAAATAGATAGCAGACCTGCAATCTGTGTACGTCGTCTATGCAGGTGGCAGGATTGCAGAGTTGGTGGGCAAAATTGTTGGTGGGTTGTAGAGTAGTTAACAGGCGTTTGTTCACACGCAACCTGCCTATTGGTTGAAGGTCTCTGGGTAGATCATTATATATATGCATACTAGGCATGCTGTACTCGGTACGTGCAAGGCGCCATAGGAGTGATCATGGTGATAGAGAAATCACCATGAGCGAGCATTCGTTGAGGCTTATGTAGCCAGAGGTTTGTGTAGTCGGCCGCATATGTGTGAGGTGAAACGGCGGTCACCGTTTGTGTCGCACGGTATAGGCCTTGGGTCATGAGGGACTTCTCTTGGACTGTAACTTTCTGACCACTTTACCTCTACAGGCCACATTCGAGGTCAACCAATGAGCTACTAGATCTATCAATAATGATATTTTATTAAGAACTAGTGATATTATAATT
>JAODPA010004984.1:0-13955 GCA_025585075.1 Nepenthes mirabilis | reverse complement strand
TTTTTTTTTTTTGAATTTCCGTGTCTTACTTAAATATTTGCTTTGTACATACTTCTGTTGCTAATACAAATATTTTTTGCTTATAAAAAATGAGAAATTTTACCTTGTTTTGGAACATGTCCCTCAGCCATGCATAATACATCCACAAATGATACGTGCCCTCTTCTAGGACCCCCAGAGCTGCAACTGCTCTCGACAAGGGTGCAAAACCACCAGAAGGCCAAGCCGTGCCTCAACACCAAACGTGACTTCTTGTTGAGGTCACTCTCTCGTAGCATTTATGTCTGCGGACTCACAAGGTAGAAAAGGTTGCATACTTTCTTAAGTAATCTGAGAAACCTGTCATAACGGACGATGACTCGGACGATGACTCATCAAAGGCGTCATGTCCGAGAAGTTGTTGAGGACATAGACGAGGACGCTGGAAGCCTAGGCGTTGACTCTCTCTCTCTCGTAGGCCTGCTGTAGTCTCGTTTTGCAGGTGGGCAGGTGACCCACTCTAATTGGTGAATCATGCGGTTAGAATTTTCTAGAGTGTTAGGCCTGCCATTCTGGCATGCCAGGCGTGCGCCTGCCATGAGGGGTATAGTCCTGTCACTCTACTACCAGTAGGGTGGCTAGCCGACCACTAGACCCTTTGTGTATATGAAGGCTTGTGCCCTTACTTGTCTAATACAAGTGTGGGCTGCTGTGCATCTTGGAGTGTTTGTGACTTGTCTTTGAGAGCAGACTTGAAGTGAGCCTTGAAAGAGTTGTGGGCAAGCCTTATTGTAAAGATAGAGTAAAAAACACTTTTAGAAAGAAATTGTGAGATATACACTTGAGATTATTTTTTCTTTTGTTTGAACTTGTGTAACTAACATACTTGTAAATAATCTATTCTTTATAGTGTATTCTTTGGTGGTTTTTTCCTTGGTTGAAGAAGGGTCTTCCACGTTAAAACTCTCGTTTTTCTATCTCTACTTTTGGCCGTCCGTCCGAGAGCTCTATTCTGTTGCTGTCCGAGTGTTTTATCCGCTCGGTCACCGTGCCTTCCGTTTTGAGCTAAAACTTCTAGGCTACCAAACTTGGCGATAGTGAACCGCCACCAGCATAGACCATCCATCTTATTTTTTACAGTATTACATGAATCTGCATTTCCAAGTTATTAAGTAAAACAAATGAAAATATCGATACTGATATCAATTAAAATTATATCGATATTAGATAATAAGTATTTACAGCAAAAATTATCTACAACCATAACTTGATATAAAAATACCGATTAATAAATCGCACTATAATATATCAAGATTTGTGGTGATATCAGGGTGCCAACATTGATACATGTAGGCTAAGATATTCGATATCTTATTTTTATAAAAGCCGAGACATTTAATCCCCCAAGTTTTCTAACACCCTACGCGGGGGGACTAGAGAATAGGCTTTTTATAAATCAAGTTGTCTACAACTAAAGGTTTATGACACAAATACCAAAAAAACATCATTAGGGAATTCCTATGCCAACAGTGATAAATATCAAATAAATAAGATTCAACTGATCGATACAGGAAATAAGATATGTAGAATAGGCAACCGTGGAAAATGCTAATGAACAGAACAGCCTAGACAAATCAGACTATGAACAAAACAGCTTTTTACCGATAGACAGAATCCAAAACAGATGCAATAAGATGCAGAGACCCAGTTATTACAATGATGCCCGATTGCTCGCCTCTTCTAGCTTCAAGAATCTGATCTGCTATCCTCAATGAAGTTGTCAATGACCTCTCAGCAACCAATATGGTTGAAGCAGATCTAACGGACAGATCTCCTATCAAAAATTGATATTCAGCCATTCCATCATGGATGATATCCACACCTGCTTCCTTGGAAGCTTTAATCCAGCAATTTCTAAGCATGGATGCTGAAGTCGTTCGAACTCTATCGCCAGCAACATCGACCTCTGTCAAACAAACAGCTTCAGGTCGTTGGCCAGCTGAATTCAGGACAAAGGGATAGGATTAGCATATGTCTGCTGAATTTCTGCACAAATTCTAGTGGTTTGGGGTTGAACGTAATAAGGGGATTTTCCCTTTACACACAAAATAAAACAATTATGGGAAAATTGCACACCAAAAAGAGCCCTAAATGCAATCTCAGACATGAATAATAACAATAGTATTAATGTGCCGTTACCAAATTACTATGCTCAGAAGGAACTAACTCTTATTTCTGAGGTACTATACCTTCCATTTTATGGTAACCCAGTCAACAAAAGATGAAGAGCCGAACCTGAAAGGAATTCCTTGGCAAAACCAAACTGATCTTTGTCAATAGCCATGGCAACCACGAGGGCCAACCTTGCTACTGGAAATGCCATATGAATTGTATTAACCAATGCCTTGGCCGATTCTTGGGTGTGGGCTGAAAGCACAAGGAAACAATTGGTAAATTTGATTTGCTTGCAAAAAAGTTAATTCATATGGTCAATTATGCACTCTTGCTTCAATCAGGGCATGTTTGTTTCACCAAGCCTTGTGATTTGGAGTGTAAAGCCTCGTCAAGAAGCCCGGCCAGGCGTACATTTACTTGTGGTCTGATTTTTTTTTCTTTTCCTTCAAAAACATTACTAGGAAATCACCCTTTTTAATTTGAATTGATAAAGTAAGAAACATAATAGGAATAGACTAAACTTGTACTACAATGGTGTTAGTTGAACATAATTTAGCATATCAACCGATAATTGTAAGCTTTTGTGGGATTGCTTTGTAATGGGGTGATGGAAATTTAGACAAATTTCTCATCGTTTCACAGGAAGAGAGAGAGAGAGAGAGAGAGAAAGAAAGAGAGACCTACTTTACAGCTCCAGGAAACATGAACGTCAAATAAAGTCAAAGAAAGCAATAGCAATCAGTTGGCATAAACATCATTTCCAGAATGGAATCAAATGAGGGCTTTAAATCATAAGGACCTCATCAACTAGTGTTGAATAACTTGCAATTTCATGTCAATATTTACCAACTGACAACGTGTATTTTTGAATTCTGATAATCTCACAATTCCAATAACTATAATAGACAACCTGTCACATAAGGGTCGTGACCCACATACTTGTAGCAAAAACTTGTGGACAATTAAAACCTATTACATTCAATCTGTTGGTCATTTCTGGGAGAAGTGATTATAACCATTGCAGTACCTTCCCAACGATAGTCATAATTACCACCCGCTCAACCGCCTGCTTCTCTCTTTCTTTGCATCTTTCTCTTGCACTCACCTTCTCCACCTACATCAACCTATAATATAACAGCTTAGTCACCCACTGCTCCTCTGCCCATAAATGTCAGTCAAAATCCCAACCCAGCTCAAGATTCTAAACCCAAAAGAGCAAATCATACTGCAACAAACAAGGGGGAGAGGAAATAAGAGAAGACTTTGGCTTTTTGACTTGATACCGGATGGATGAGGAAAGGGGGATTATTGAGAGGATTGGAACAATGAGAAAAATACCAAAATTAATTATTGAATAATATGAGCTACAAATTGATAAAATAATAGAATAGACTTGAAATCAACTGAAATTTAATAGACTTGAAATCCATCAATAACTGATTTTCAAAGTTCCACAGAAAGATAAAGATAACAATTTTTTTTATCAAAATTCAAGTGTATTCAAAACTAAGAAAAGACATCACTATTTACAAGCCATGCACCAGGCATCCATGCAGCTAGAGCATTTAATTTTATAATTATTCTTTAAGCTTAATTAATATTTTAATTATTATTATAATGACCTCCCAAGATTCATACAGCATCATCCATCATTCTTCTTGAAACTATCCTCAAGTCCTTCCCAAAACATGTGGCTGGCGGCTAGGCAATCAAGGATTAGACTTCCAATGTAGCTAATTCCCAAAGGTACTTACACTCCATGCACACGGCTGGTGATTGAGTTTGTGGCCACAGGGTTGATTCCCAAAGCCTCTTTTTAGTTACAACATGAGCAATAAATAAACTCAATCTTTCTCTTTTTCCATGTGTTTTGTTTGGCTTCTTTAACTTAATATAGACCGACCAACAGGACCGTATCATGATTTGCAAATAATGGCAAAAGAAAACAAGCCTTAACATGTGTAAGGGAAACATTTACCAGCAATAATGGCCGCAACACAAAGACTTGTATGTGATGGGGCTTGACCATGCTGGAGGCACGCACCACCAGCATAATGGGAACTGGGAAGCCCACTCCATTTGAACATCTCATGTACTCCAAATGACAATCCTTCACACTCAGGCTAATAAACATGTCTCTAATCCACTCATTACCTCAAGAAATTGGATTATCAGAACCACAACTTGAAGGGAAGAAGAAATTGAACATCAAATGTTTGTTAGGAAGGAGGATAGAACCTGTAACTCAAAGAGAGAGCTAGCACTCGATAAGCGACTGAAGCACAATTAACATGTGGAGGCAGGAAGTGCAAGGTGGTGCTAATGGAGAGTTTTGGATCACATGTTAATAGCAAAGAGGAGAGTTTCCCATTGATGGCATGATTAATAGCCACTGAAATCTATGGAATGCAGATGTTACAACTGCATATTTTAGTTGGGAAAATCAAAAGACAATGTTGGAAATTGGCTTGGAAAAACAGCTAATGGATGATTGTGATTATTTAACCTCTAGAGAAGATATCAACCTCATATTATGGTAATCAAACAGCAAAATTTTACACCATTTAGCAATCAATACAATACTATATAATTTCTAATTTTCCTGAGCATATTTAGTTATATGAAAATTTTCCTAAAAAAGCAATTGACCAAGTAAAAAGAGACAAGGACATTAAGAAAGAGGAAGTAGCTACCATTCACCAAAAAAAAAAAAAAAAGAAATGCAGAAGCAAAAACTGTAAAAGAAGTTTTGAGTTTGTTACTCTTCACAACAGAATAAAAATAGAAGGACGGAACTAACCAACCAAACACAAGACTATAATTCAACAGTGAGAACTAAGGTACATTATAGGTTTAAAAGCTCTTACCCAATCAAAGCGAACAAGATAGCTAGGGCAAAAACTAGCGTAACACAAGACAGGATTTAAACAATGATTCAATAACATAGTTAGGACACAGAAAGAATAGCTACAATTCAACATCATTTGCTAGGAAATACACACAAAATTCAGAACAAAACAGAAAAAGAGAACTGAAAACAAACTAGGGCTCTATTTAGAACATGGAGGGGGAAAACTATCATAAGAGAACAAGTACAGAGCTAGTAAAGTATTAAATCTCTGTCATTGGCCATCCCCGAAAACTCACCTCACTATCAATCATTTTTTCTCTGTGATATGCTTCTCTATCTTTGGCCTATTGTGAATGAAAACTAGTGACTTTAATTTCTCCCATCTCAGGCTTATGTTTTGATCTTTTTTTCCCCCTAATTACTGGGTAGCCTTGGTACTTATTTACTTTTTTTTTTTTTTTGGTCAAATGTCTTCTTGTTTTCTTGTTTTAAAACTTTCAAAAATTAGCCCAAATATGTCCCACTTAAAGTGTCCCCAGCACACCAAATTGACAAACAGGAAATAATCTGACATGTGAATAGTGCCCTAACAAATGTCAAATAGCATCCGTGGAGTGTCTATGTCTGATAAGTGTTAGACATGGATACGCCATCCCCATGGATGTGCCTGTACTTCCAAGGAACAGAGAAATAAAACTAAATTCTCACGGAAACAATCAATAGTGTGATATTACACTAAAAATTTCCATTTGATATGCTCAGACTTCATTCACAAAGTTTGGCACTCTATTATAATGCAACAGAACTATGGTGCAAAGCCACAGTTACCTGGCTCCTCACCGCCTCCCCGTGTATCTTACACCAGAGTGGTGCATGCAAAATGTAGTTCTCAATGATATTCCCATATGAAAAATTACACTTCTCTAGGTACAGCGTACCCAACTATACATGCCGCATTCAAACGGTTGAACATGGCAACAATGTGAAAAACGTCAGATTGTCATCACCATCAATCAAACAAATGTTGGAACCTAAGAAAACAAACCTCCATCAAGTAGTATCATTGATCCAGATAATCCTAATGGCTTTGCTTCATTTGGTGTCAAAAACTGGCTTCTTCCGAGTAACTGTGTATGTTCTAAACCAGTTCGAATAGATCTATCTGACATTCTCCAACCTGACAGAACAACACATCATCAAAACAGCAATGAGAAATATTAGAAGGAAGCTAACAAGAAATCAGCATACAGAAGCACTGACTAGAACAACTAAAGATACAGAAGCAAATCCCTTTTTCTTTCCATCGGTTGGCATCATATGATCTTCCTATCATTCTCTCGATCCATCATTTGCTAGTAGTTTATTCTCTTCCTATTTCCTTTTGCAGGCTGAAAAGGTCTGGGTCTAGAAAACCTAAAGATACATATCTATATATGCATGCACTGCATCCAAAATTTTTCTTCCTTCATATTTTCTGGAAGGGGAAGACTGGAAATGACAACTTCTACAAATCTACAAGCAGACAACTTATTTGGTTAATTTTCCAAAGACAAGTGAGCCAATTCAGTATGGATAACTAATTGTTTCTATAGTAGGGAAGTCCTGAAAATGTCAGGATCCAAATGCATTAGGTGGTTGCAGTGACTTATGATCACATGTGTAAGCGGAAAGAAAAAGGGGATTTCCATATGCACTAGTTTTTCAAGTACGTTACTTTAAGCATTACTTTCTTTCATCCTAAAATGACTAAATCTTCTACAAAATTGCAGTATATGTGCCACAGCTAATAGAATATCTCCACAATCTAATGTGCTCATTCCAGAATGACATCAGTAGAGCCAGAAACATTAACGTGTTTATTTTAAGAGTATCAGTAGGGCCAAAAAAACTCATATGCTGTCCGTTTTAAACATTTTAATTAGCAAAAACTAGGCACAATCACCCAAATCATCATGTCTTGATTTAAAAGCTACCTATACATCTTGCAAACATTTCAAATGATTCTTGTTTCCAAATCCACAAACAATTTTGACTGAGTCAATGGAAAAGTAAACCAGCAAAGACATTGCCACAAAATCCTCACCTTGATTACGGAGGCACAATGCAGCACAGGTCGCAGTTGTAGCATTTTGAAGTTGGTGGCACCCAAGCATCAAGAGATTCACATCAGATAACTCAATTGACTACATCAAAGAAAGTCCTCAATATAAGAAATTTCATTATAATATTTACAAACCAATCAAATCAACAATCAAACTGATGGAAATGAAATCACAAATATGATCAAAAAGACCATGCTCTTGAAGAGTAATGTAATGTGAGTGCGAACCAATGGAATGTCCTTCTCAATTCGAATCACTATATCACAAGACTGGCATGGTTTTCCATTGACACTGCCAATACCCTTCATGGCACTTGTATTGCCAGAGTCAGATGCTGATATCACTGGTGAACACATCGAATATGCTTTATCACGAATAATTTGTTCAATATGTGGGAGGAAAGGACCCCCCAGAACCACCTGAGAAATTCAGCCACTTATAAATTCAAGACTAACCAAGTCAAAATGAAAAATTCAAAACCTATAAAGACTATAGAGGTAATCATTGGCTCGTATTTTCTATATGTCTCATAAGTGAAATGTCTTTCACACAAGGAAAGGATCGCCCAGAATCACTAGAGAAATTGAGCCACTTAAAAAATTCAAGTATGACAAATTCAAAACCTATAAAGATTATAGATGTAGTCATTGGCTAGTATTTTCTATATATCTCATAATTGAAATGTCTTTCACTTCTTCTATGTCCAAGAAAAAGGCAGCATAAAATCTTAAAATCCATGCGACAGAGAGGCATGTTCAATTGAAACTGCAAATCCCAATAAATGAATGGACAGCACATTTAGCTAGTTCACTTTGATGGCCCAGTACATGAGGCTCCCGTGTCATATGTACAAAGTCTCAACCTTACATTACCGAGAGGCTAATTCCACTATTTGAATCCATGACTAACCAAATTAGGACCAAAAAAAATCCAATGAAACAAGGAAAATTATTTTAGTATCAATTTGTAAAAATAAGATATCCCAAAACTAGACTACCTATGAGCCATACCATGGAAATTTGGGAAAAACAATTTTACAAGAAATGGTAACATAATATCAGTCAGGTTTTATAGTAGGATGATCAACCACTGAAGTCACTGAACCCTGCAAATTGAGAAGATTTGTACAAACATTTACAGCAAAGCAAAGAGATTTACACAGTCTTCGATTCACAAAAAATAAGGCTGGTGAAAGGTACTCAGATGACCACTATTGCACTGTAAAAATATGACAAACAAGTTATTAATCATATGTATGATGGGTGCAAGAACTAGAGCAGAGCAGATAACAAGAAAAATTAAGGATTAAATTATCAAGGGTTGGCATAATTGACACTGTGCCCTTGCCTATTTTGCTTTAGGTATTAGTAAACCATGGTATATGCTTGTGTAGATGATGTAGTCTTAATAGGAAAAACAATGGAATGAAGGACACGTAAAGGAGGTTTCAAGATGAGCACATCTAAGGGAAAACATTCAAAGGAACTATGGTAATCTAGGAAAGAAAATGATCAAAGAACTAAAAATTAATGGTACTGAGACATTCAACCAAAAGAGAAAATAGATGCAGATGAAAGGAACGCAGATAATGTAGATATGTGGAGTCTTGTGATCAACGACCACCACTAAAATCAAACATGGAAACTTTTAAAGGACAGCTATAAGAATTACTATATGGCATAATTTTCATTATTATTCAGAAGTAAATGCGAAAGAGCATTAAAAAAACCTTGTAATTGTAGCTGAGTTAAAATGGATGACTAGATCTAAAGAATAAAGAAATAGCAAAATCAAAGTAAGCTAACAACAGCTCTAACAGAAGATACAATGCAAGAACTTCATCAACGATGATCTAGCAACTTTTAACTCAGACAAGCTAATTCACTTCTAAGAAAGAATGATTTGGTTGAGGTTGGACACAGTAGAATGGGTGGCGACAAACCTATGAAAGACTTGGAAGGTAGTGATGAAGAAGGATTGGATGTGCCTCCAACGTTAAGGGGATTTATATAAACCAATCTCAATTAGTAAGAGTCATGGCCTTAATAAATTATAATGATAAAGAAGTCCGGCAAATGAAATTGATAACAGTGAATAACTTCATCGTATTCCAAGAGCAGCCAAACATTTCAAGTTCAATTTAAATTTCCCTGAGCTTAGCTACTGCAGAGAGAGATTCACTCACACTTGCAAAAACTAAAAAAAGAAAATATTTTAACATGCCAGTGATAATATTCAGCTATAGTTCAAATAAGTAAACAGGGAGAACCACGTAACTGGACAGCCATGCTTGATAACTCCTGATTTTGCCAATGCTATGCCTTCCAAGGAACCCCCAAGAGCAGCCAGATGGTCCTTGCCTATTGTTGTTATGACTGACGCAGCAAGACCAGAACTGCATATTATATTTGTCGCATCACGTGCTCCACCTAATCCAGCCTGAAAATGTATATTAAAAAACTTTCAGTTTCCATTATTTCATTTTTTTCATGTAGAAAAGTAGTGACAGAGAAGTAACATGAAGTCATCTAGAACAAAGATGATTGACCTCCACAACAGCAACATCAACATTGTGTTCAGCAAATAGTGTAAAGGCAATGGCAGTGATAACCTGAAATTGTCCATTTGTCAGCATAAAGGAACAAATATAACTTTGATATTAGAACACAATGGGAGAGATTCTACAGTAGATTAACACGAAAAGAGAGATTTTGAAACATTACGCACTTTGAAGTAAGAGATGAATGTATCTGATAGAACAAAAAATTTCCATGTTAAACCTCTAAGAACCAGGACTCGCATATTCACATAGCATTCAAATCTTGTTAACATGCTGGCCACACTGTCACGCTGTCACTACGCGGAAATTCTGAAGGACACATATTTACAGAAAGTGCACGGAAATACATCAAATTTTGAGGAAAAGTAGTCTAACTAAGTTGAAATGTCCAAAACCCTGATGTTAGGTCTTAAATCAGCTGAATCCACTCTATGCTTCCACTATTAAGTCTCTTCATTTCCTTCCTTGTTTGCCCAGGAAGATATGTGGTGAGAACTTGAAAGTAGGAAACAATGTGGGTATGAATGTGCTCTTCAGACAGAAAGTGCAACATATAACGGCATAACTGACAACCACAACTTAGCTAGGAACATAGCTTAGCTGTTCACTTCTACAGCCTGAAGATGAAAATGTCATTTCATCTTAGTTAAAATACTTGTCCTTAATACATTTAAAAAACCACAAAATGGTATACGTGGTAATACCTCAAAATGGCTTAAATGCCCATGCTCAAATTCCACTGCCTGCTCTAGAGTTTTCTTAATCCTCTGAAAAAGAGAGCATAAATCGTTTGCAGACACTGGGTCACATCCTCTGCCCAGCGACATACGCTCCCTAATAGTTCGGATATGTGGACTGCCCAAAGGAAATGTGATCTGTGGTCAGGAATATATAGTCTGAAGATAAAGTATTGTGAAGATATCAGGTAGCTGCCGAAGTAATTTCTTTAATTGTATTAAAAATGTGTAAAGGCTACTAGATCGTACCTTGTATAGCAGCCAACTGAATACCCTTCTTCCCTCAAAATACTGGACAAAAATGCAGCAGTCGACCCTTTTCCTTTGGTCCCAGCAACATGAACAACCTACATATGTTGTAAAGCAAGTAACTGACTCTAATATTTATATCAACATGGATGCATAAGCAACATATGCAAACAAGATAAAATTTTCATCATATGGGAATGCAAGAGAGTCCCCCACTCCCTTCTCTAGTCAACAGTGACTGACATTGTCATCAATGTTTTTGCCCCGAGAAACAGAAAAGGAAGAAGAAGCAATTAGTGTTGTTCAAGTTAATTTGCTTTATTAAAAGCTGAAAAGCAATACTCCACATCATCCTATCCCCAGGGAGAGAGAGAAAGGAGGAGGTTATCTATATATGACTGATGCAAATTACTTAGCCTCCCATTTGATGATGGCTAAAGCTGAGAAAATATGGTAATAGGAAAATTCAAATATGGACAGCAAATTCCTACACCACTCAATTATCTCCTTTCCCTCGCCTATGTTGCAACTAGAAAAAAATGATTGCAAGCAAAAGAGGATAATTTTGAAAGCTTTTAAGGAAGAGCTAGATTCAACTATTCCCCAATCCTCTCCATCCTCATTTCCAAGGTCCAAATTCAGCCACAAAACCAAGGAAGAAAGGAAAGCGAGAAGAGGAGAAAGTGGCAAATGCTAATGAAGTTCATATGCTTCATTTGTGACCTCCATCCCCCCCCCCCCCAAAAGAAAATACAAGCNACAGCCCGAGTTATATGGCTCTTATTTAAACTAATTAAATTTATTAGAATAAAATCTTGAAATAAAAATAATTAGTTTAAATAAGAGCCATATAACTCGGGCTGTTATACTGTCTTATGACCAACTATGGAGAAGGACGGAGAATCTTCTTAATGAAACTTCTTTTGTCTTTTTTTGGTTAAAAAACTTGTGTCATGTTCTAGCTTTCCCTTAGAACAATCCTCATTCATCCCAAACAATGGATAAGAATAACAAATTAATAGCTACCTCCCTTCCTATTCCTCCACCCTCCCCCTCTCTCGCAATTCACTATTCACCTCCATCCAAACAAGTTGTAAAAGAGCTTAAACGGTTTTTGTCATTCTACTAATAATAGCTTGCATTCTTTTTCTCCTGCTTTTAGTGCTAACCCATAAGACTCCAACTTTTTGAATTGGAGGGCACGTTCAATTAAGTTAATGACCATATGATGGACTTTAAAACTTCATAATAATAGTTGTACGTATTTTCTTATTGTAATATGCTAAATCGATTAATCATCTGTTTGGATGGGGTGGTTTAAAGAGAAGCAAAGAGTACAAACGCAAATCAATATATTATATCAATTACTCACGCAGAATTAACTTATTTTCCTTCCTTTGCCTGAACTTTCCTCAGCCTCAAACCACCCTATCTTATAAAAGGTCAATATATCGTCTCAGAGTAGAATGATAGTACAATATAAATAGGCATTTCGCAATTCACATCATATTAATAATGATATTGAGCCAATCTACCAATCTACTAATTAAATAAAATCTGAGGTTATAGAATTTGCACGTGGGATTTGGAATTCGTGGAACTGGAGGCTCCTCCTTTTCTATGGCTTTTTGTTGGGAGGGAACGTAATTGAAAAGAAATGTTTCCACTTCTAACAATGTCCAGATGCAAGGCCCGGCCCATGCCTTGCCAGCCAGCGTCCGAATTCTGAAGAAATAGCCGGATAAAAGGCTTCCTACCACATAGAAATTATGCAACACAAAAGTACACCTTTTCTCATATTTACTTTCCCACGGAAATCAAAATCATTGCATTATTTTTCGATCTCCAATAGTGTCATAGAAGTTTCAGTGAACTCTTTCCATTCCTTCTCATAGAATTTATCGGGAAAACAAACAGAAGATATTGACAGAGAGAGAAAATAGTAAAAGGAGAAACCTTGTACATGGACTGAGGATTTCCCAAACGTTCCATCAAGCGTCTCATACGACCCAAATCGAACCCATCATCTGAATCAGTTCCAGCATTTCTGGGCACTCCTAATTTCTCATAATTTTTGAGATTTTCCAAGTACTCGAACAATTCTTTCATTTCTGGGTGTTCAAAGCTCGTACATAATGTTCTAACAATCCATGGTTTCATGATGGCAGGGGTGGTTATAGACACTGGCGCGGTTGTTTTCCGGAGGAGTCTGCATTGGTATGCAACGTTGAACATTCTCATATGAGCTACCTAAGGAAAGAGGGAACACACCGTTTCATTGCACTGGCAATGGAATTTACAAGGGACAAAAAGAACGGTCTTTTTACGTGCGCCGGGCTCCCTCTCTAGTAAAGAGTGACGGTGGTGTAAGCCATTAGAAGATACGAGGAGGGTTTTTTTTTTGGCATTTCATCGAATAGAAGATATGCGGCCTAAAGTGAAGTAGAGATAGGAGACATCGTTTACACACCGTTCCACAAGTGATGCGTTGTCGTAGATAGTCACAAACCTTTCGATGATGGAGCTAATCCTCTCTCAGATGTTGCAGGACTTGTTGTTGAAGGTTTTACTGAAGGGGAGTTGCAAAGGAGGGAGAAGTCGGGCCGTGCAAACGCAAAGTGCTCAATTTCACAAAATAACACTAACACATACTTAGCATGTAATGGGTCCCCTTGATTTCAAAAAGTCTTTTATGGTTAAAGAATGGGCGTATTTGACAAGTCTGCCTCTGTACATTTTTTTAAAAACTCAGTTCATCGAATAATTCTAGATAGAATAGTAAGGCTTTTTTTTTATCACTAATATATCCTGCAATACTCTTTAATAGTTAATAGTGCACAAATATTACAACAAAAAAGCAAAAAAACCTAATTTAGGGAGCATAATAGTCTTCACTTATTATCTAAATTAGATGCTTTATTTATGAGTAAGTTATTAGCTTTATTCGAGAAATTCTATTTAAATTTTATATTTTATTTTTGATGCGCTTAAAATTTTTGACCTTCTTTCCTACTAATATATGCCAGACACATAACTTATTAGATCAGTTCGTGATACAAATAAAAATGCATGCTATCAAAGATACAGAAAAGACAAACAAAAGTGGTCAAATTATTTTAACTATAAAGCTATGCTTGTCTATAAAAACAAATTAGATGATCGGTCGGGTCTTATATCGTCTTCCCCTTACTCCTCTTTCCCTCCTCTTGTATGTCTCAATAGCGCAAGTCTTCTAGCTTTATTGGCCCATTTACCTGCTATTCATATCCTATAGCCTCTTAAAAATTAAAATGATATACATA
>JAODPA010004973.1:0-13955 GCA_025585075.1 Nepenthes mirabilis | reverse complement strand
TTCACGTGTCTAGCTTCTAATACAAGTATTTTGTTTCTTGTTTTCTGTGACTTTTTTTTTTTTGGGGTAAGTAGTTATTTACAATTTTTGACCGTTTTAACTCTTTTATAATCTTACAATAACAAAATGCGGTTTCGATTACTTAAAATGTAGCATTTGATTGTCCAAAGAGCAACGACGAACTTCAAAAATGCATGTTACTATCAGAATTATCAACTGAACTATTGAAAAATATATTTCGGGTCATATTGGGGGCTTAAAAATTTGTAATATCAAGAGTTTCAAAGTTTGAGCGCGGGATTTTGGCTAGATGATCTCTTTCCGAAGATCTTGGGTACCACGAACCTTAGAGAGTTATCAGCTGAACTATTGAAAAATGTATTCCGGGTCTTTACATTCGAGGTCTGAAAATTTGTGATCTCGAAAGTTTTAAAGTTTAAGAGCACAAGATTTTGGCTAGATGGTCACTTTCCGAGGGTCTCGGGAACCTTGGTTGCTAATGGAGCCTCAACCTTTCGGTTAACTTGGTTCTCTTAGGGAGTTCAATTGTGGCATCAAGGGCTCTTCATGTGTTTTTTATACCATGCCATCTCAATTGTTTTGTTGAGTGAAACTGATCAAATTAAGTAGGTAACGCAGAGTAACTGTTGTTCTCTTAAGCTGACTAGGACTTGACTAACATCTCCCTAAGGAGATGTATTCTTATAGAATACAAATCACCAAATATCAAAATTATTATTATTCTACTAAGAATAAGCCCAAAATAAAATTACAATTTCACTTTACTAAATATGTCGTAATTGGTAACTTCAACCACAAAAATCTCGTATCGGGCAAGAAATTTCTCATCACAGTGCAGCTGTATAATGCAATACCAACACTGCAAGTGAAGTTCGTCGTATATGATTTGCAGACTCGTGATCATTTGATGATCCTCATTAAAGTGAACATCGACCCAATAGCACCGTATACGACAACCAAACGTCCAACAACCACACGCGCAAGAGGCATCGCCAATTTACTTAAAATGATACAAGTCCTAATTTGCCAGTCAGAGAGACCGTCAATATTTTTTCGACGAAGATGTAATTTTGTTCAACTCAAAACAAGAGATTATTCAATAGTTGGGAATAGATGTAATTTTCGACTGAGTGTTGGTGTTACTTGAATTTGAAGAGATATGAACAGATGGGAATAGAGAGGATTCACTGTTTATTCAATAGTTGTTTAATATTCTCCATATTGTTCACGAACTTTGGCATGCTACCTGTACATGGACAATTGCCTTTAAAAGGCATCTCATGATAGAAATATCATCCACAGCCCAAATGAACCGTGAAAAAAAATTCTTGCTTAGTCTTCTTTTGACATTGAAGCCAAATCTGGGACAGCCGGCATTTCTAGCGAGTGATTATTAACAAGCCAATGAGGCCAGAGTCAACGCTGTAAGACGCGGCTCGGGCCGTTCCTTGAAAATGTCCAGCTAATCCTCACAGGATGGGCAGACCAAGCGTGGTAAACGACACACAATGGTCTCCTCGCCACCATAAGGCAATAGCAGACACCACTAGTTGCCGTCAGAGGTTGGACAAAAATCTGAAATGGTTCCTGAATTGCTTCATTATTGAAGCCCGCCGGATCCCCCAACTCTCCGAAGAGTTAAAACTCAACACCTTTATCGCTATGTTGGCAGTAGGGGACTTCTTCAAGCACCTATCACACTAGCGCCCTCAGTTATTCCGAGAAGTTGTCGCCATGCTCGAGCCTACATCTCAACCGATGAGGCCAGCGAGACAAAGTGTCCCGAATGAGCGGAACAGCCCCGAGGATTCTAGGCCTGTTGTCGGGAAGAAGAGGAACGGAGATGGCATCTGCTTCCAGGAGTGCCGCCAACAGCCATGGCCCGAGCCAGGATCCAGGAAGGAATACGGGCCAAAATCCTTGACTCCCCTGAATGATACCCGCATGAATATCCTGATATAGATCCAGTAGAAGAAATGCTTCACGTGGCCTAAGATACCGAAGAACCCAAGCAGTGGAGACCAAACAAAGTACTGAAAGTACCACCGGTCTCTGGGGCATTTCATAGAGAACTGCCGGACCTCGCAACAAGAGATAGAGAACCTAATCCACCACGGACACCTCAGGCGATTTGTGAAGAGCTCGGGGCAAGCCCCGAGAGCTTCCGGTAGCAAGGCAAGCAAGCCACCGATGAATCGTACGGCTGCTGGTGTGATTAGCATGATTTCAACCAACCCAACCAAGACTAGCAGGCAGGCGCAACCCAAACGAGCTTCCGGCAGTAAGAGAGCGAGAGTAGAGGCTAGGAGTGATGTCATTATTTTTAGTAGCGATGATATGACACATTCTGATGGTACGATTGGCTGTCATCGTTTGAGATGACATCGTTTGATCATTTGAGATGGTACGATTGGCTGCCAGATGAAGCGAGTCTTTATTAATAATGAAAACTCTCAAATTTAACTATTTTTTGATACCTTCTTTAAACTTAGATTGAAAAAGAATTAGATGAGAACGGCCGAAGGCTCTCTATATGGCCTGGACAACGGACCTGTACCCATACAGGGCGAGATCCAATTAAAGTCACGATGGGAACTTACCCACGTACTGCTATGCGAGAGCTGACATTCCTCGTCGTCAACTTACCTTCAGTCTACAATGCCATCCTTGGAAAACCATTCCTCACCGCCTTCGGGGCTATCACGCCTATCCCTTATTTAAAGATGAAGTTCTCAATCCCGTACAGTGTAGGAGAGGTGCTTAGCAATCAGGTGATGGGACAGACGTGCTACCTATCCCAAGTAGCCCTTGCGGCCCCAGATCGACAAACCGAAGACTGGGATTTCAGCGACGAAGCCACACTGCAGCAAGCTCAATCAGGTGAAGCGACCGAAATGGTCCCCCTGGACCCCACCGAGCCTGAGAAGTGCGTAGACATCAGCAACTCCCTTACTGCAGCAAGCCGTGAGCGGCACATAAACTTCCTCCAAAAGAACTCCGACGTATGCGTGTGGGTCCCTACCGACATGCCCGAGATACCGGTTGGAATAATGGTCCACAGGTTGGGCCTCGATACTGGCCACAAGTCCGTCAGGTAGAAGCACAGGAACCACTCTATCGAAATGCTTATAGCCATAATAGTGGAGGTGAAGAGACTGCTAAACGCTGAATTCATAAAGGAAGTCCAATACCCAGATTGGTTGTCCAATGTCGTTCTCCTAAAGAAAAATAAGGTCAAGTAGCAAATGTGCGTCGAGTTCATGAATGTGAAGAAAGCCTGTCCCAAGGACAGCTTTCCGTTTCCTCAAATCGATCAGCTGATGGACTCCACATCCAGACACGAACTCCTGAACTTTATGGAAGCCTATTCAGGATACAGCCAGATTAGGATTGATATCCTTAGACCTATGCCTTTGCCTTTGGGACAGAGGGTGCGTTTCTCCTTGAACTGTGCCCAAAGTGGCTCAAGCTCTTCCTAAAGGGCCAGAATACGGTCTCGAAGCCATTTTCAAGATTTTCTACAAATGATACATAAAACTAAAATAATAAAGAATATGAAGAGATGGGTCGAGTGCTTCGACCATGCCACCAACTCTCAAAGGCTCAGAGAATGCCTGGATCTGCTTCCAGAGGTCCGTGATGCAGCCCGCTTGACGACAGCAGCCTACTAGTAACATGTTGCATGGTACTACAACAAGCGGGTGAAGGTATGCCCGTTTGAGGTTGGAGACCTAGTCCTCCGGAGTATAGAGGCAACGGGGAAGGCTGCTAGCAGAAACAAACTCTCCCCACGCTTAGAGGGTTAGTTTCTCGTCTCGACAATCCTCCGAAATGGAGCGTACAAGTTACGCACCCAGGATGGTAAGCTGGTCCCTTAGACCTGGAACGCCGCCAACCTCAAGAAGTACTATCAATAACCCAACACCAAGCCGAGGTAAGGCGTAGACACACGATGAAGGGTACACGTACATGTATCATGTTTTTGTTTAATAAAGTTGATTATTTCAATATTCCTGTGTGTCCAGTCATACGAATGTTTGCATACATGAAATTTTAAAAAAATGAAACAACCTAGACTGCACCTAGGTCCAGAGGATTTTCATCCACCCGTAAAAAAAAAACCTTCGCTCCGCGCCAAGCGGCCCCGAAGCGGTCGTACACGAGTTTTGGCTTCGCATTGAAAGGCCCTATGCGGCCCCAAAGCCTCGGTTCGGTATCGGGAGACCCATGCGGTCTAAACATCAGGCTTGAGGGCTTCTAAAGTCGCCAATATACGGCCATCAAAACCTTAGGGGGCCAAAAACGGCAAGCGTACGGTGACCTTCCCCCGAAGAAGAGAGCACCATCAGTCAACAATAGCCGTGGGCTAGGACCGTGTGCATGGGAGCAACGACGCCTTGAGAGGGGCCGAGTGCCTAAGATAGGTACCGTGTGCAAAAAGGCCTACAATCCGAAGTCTGACTGTTGTGGCCTGAAAACCCAGATGGCCCTTAGTATGGCTCCACCGGGCTTACGACAACGTCCGCCTCACTGGATCAAGCATCCCACTAAACATGTGAGATGCGATGGCATCCTCTGATGAAAGACGAGTACAGCGCAAGAAGGCGCTGGATTGGAGTTTTGGCGACAATAGCTCCACAGCTTAGCCATTACATACAGGTTGCAAGACCAAAAAAGATCACACGTGCTCAAAAATGCCATATGCAAAGGAAAAAGCTGCCTTTCATTTATCATATATGTACAAGATTGCAAAATGGCATTTGAGCAACAAAATGGAGAAAATTGTATAAAACTCTAGCTACCCTATGGATCCGATGATCCCGCTTCCTCAGAGAAGTCTCTCAGGCGGGAGCTATCTGAGATCCCTGTGGTCCTTGGATAAAAAATCCCCACAGAAGCTCCTGAAAACGTAACAAATACAATCCAACGACACAAGTGAATGTCGTCCCAAAACCTGGCATCTAGCGCTTGGCCTACCTTCTCCGGGGTAAACAGCAGCCTGAGATCTATTATGATGTTGGAGATATCATCCTCCAAAGCGGAGATCCAGCCCCTCAGCCGCTCGTTCTCCTCCCTCAGCGCCACGATCTCAACCCCCGCATGCTGAGCCACCTCCTGTTCGGACTCTTCCCTAATCCGCTGGAAGTGTCCGCGTAGTCAAGCGAACGCCGCTTTAATAAAGTCAAACTCCTCCAGAACCTGCAAGGGAAGGACAAGGGAAAATGAAGAATCAGAAATCCTCAACGTTCCCATCAACAGAAGAATGCACATTCCAGAAAGATTATACCTGAACGTGGGACATGTCCGTGTGACCAGCACCGACTCCTGATGTAAGCACGCTCGGGGGCTCAGAACGCTCAACAACAACCTCCATAAAGCTGGGGATATTCGGTGCTGCCAAAGTCAGAGGGACGCTTGGGGGCTCCGGCTCCTAAGCCTCCCGCGCCGCGACCACCTCCTGGAACTCGTCAGCACCTTCCTTAGCCACGGCAGTCTCCTATATGCACAACTCGAGTGGCACTCTAAAAGGCGAACCAACAAACTCTGGAGACTCTACTAGCTTTGGCGCGGGATCTGAGACACCCACCTCAATAGTCTCCTCAGGTACCGGCATGTCAATATCCAAGAACCCTACGCCCTCAACAGCCACCTCCTGCGGCGTCGAATCAAGGAAGGGGCTTGTTGAGGACTCCTCTTCGGAAGAAAGCTCCCTCATGGGAACTTCGTACTCTTCCAGCACAACGGCAGGAATCGGAGAATGCTCGACCGCTTCCTCCTGCGGCTTAGAATCCAATACCTACTCCGGCATGATGATCGCGGCATGCTCGACTGGCCCAGCAGCCAATCTTTGCGACCTCCGAGTGGAAGTAACTTCTGCCACTCTCAACCTCTTCAGGAGAGCCTCCACCTTTTCGTCCGAAGAGGTCTCCAACAATGAGTCACTCTCCCCAGAGGGCTCCCTCGACAGCTACCGGAGAATGATGGCCCCGGCCCTCTTCTTCTCCAGGACGGCGGCTGCCCAGCCGCACGTGGATCCCCACTTGGCGGCAGAAAGAGCAGTGGAAGTCAAGTAATAGCCCCGCACGAAAAATGACTCCATCTTTCCCTGAATATCGGTGACCAGTTTTGCCTCTTTACTCACCTCTTCGACGGTCACGTCCGCCCGAAAACAGTCAAAAATTGGACCCCACTCGTTGTTGACCTCCCACTCCGGAGGACACTAAGCGAAGAAAAAATAATTCTTTCAGTTATTTACCGAGTTAGGATTGGTCCCCCAAAAGTGGAAGCTGACTCGAGGGGACATTGAGATCCAATCCTCAAACTTAGTAAAGTGAAAAATCACCTTCGCAGAATTTACGGTGAACTCGCCAGGGTGGAGGTGAATGAAGACACACATGGTGACCAGATATTGGATGGCATTGGGGTGAAGCCTTGAGACAGGAACACCCAGACTCTTGATAATCGCGTATAAATCGATCGCCATGGGGAAATGACAGCCTCCCTTCAATTGGTGCAAGTAGATGGCCATAAAGACCTCCGGAGGGACGTTAGCCCTTCCAGTTAGGCCAGGAGCAAGGTAGGCCCAGCCATTAGGGATCTTGTAATCAAGCATCAATGCGCAATGGCACTCGCCGTCCGGACTAATGCGGTGTTGCTAACTCCATGACGTATCAAGAGGAAAGCACGGGAAGTGGAGGGAGAACTCTTTTTCTTTGCCATCACTCTCAATGTAATATCGAAAGCTCTCAGTGCAGGAAGATGCCAATTGTGAAAGTCTACTAAAGCATTGCTTAAATAGGCAACGCCAGGAAGCGAAGTGCCAGTATGTGGGAAATGCGATCGACGTTCTAATTGATGGCCATGAAGTGCTCCCATTCAGAAGAATGCTACGAGTCCCAAGTAGTAGCCAATCATGGACCTATCAGACTGCAGCCCACTATCGCCTCAACTGCCTACCAAAATTTCAGCTGTCACATCCGCATTTAATGCAGCGATTCTGGCCGCCCGGAACGGCGACAGCAAGCCTTCCAAAGTACAAAGCCGAAATGAAGAACGAACCATTCATGCATGATAAACAGCGATAAATAAATTGCTCATCTAAGTAAAAAATTTTGTTATGTGATTCACTAATAAATTTTCTTTATAAAACGAGGCTGCCAATGACTGCAAGTTACAACTAACTGCCATCTTCGGGCGGTGAAGGATTGAGAGTCGTGAACTCTATCAACTCCGCGCGCATCCTACCGCTTGAGTTTGGAGAGTCCAGGAGGCCGAAGTGAAAGCTTGGCTCCTTCAGCGAGACTATCCTCCAATTGAGGTGGATACCTTCTTAGAATCTCCTTTCCAGCAGAAGAGCAAACTCCTCCGGCCTGAACCCTGACCTTCGCTCGGCCTCCAGCCGTGTGCGTTTCTCCTTGAACTGTGCCCAAAGTGGCTCAAGCTCTTCCTAAAGGGCCAGAATACAATCTCGAACCTGCATGTTGGCACCAGCAAGTTGTGATGCCCTTGCTTTAGACTCCGACCACACCTCCTCGAAGTGAACCGCAAGAGCCCGAGTCCGCTCGGCCTCTCCGACGATGACCTGTACCCAAGCCTCCATGTCTTCCACCACCCAGGCAACGCGAAGGAGCGATGGGTCTACCTTTATAGGGCTCCGGCACCACGAGAAAGTAGACGCCCCATCCACCTCGAAGCCTGGCGATGCCATTAGAAATCTCAACAGCCGAACAACAAAGGCCTTTGAGTGGCAGCCCTCTGCTATTGCAGTGTAAGGAGCAGCATCATTGTGGACCCTTGAGGCGTGCGTATCCGTTACAGACTCCTCAGAAGACGGCTCAGGCTCTGAAGAGGAAGACAATCTCTCCATTGATGCTGCAACTGAAAAAGGAGAGAAGAAAGCAACTGCAGAGCAGGGTGTAATGCTTTTGAGCAAACAACGGACACAAAGCTTGGAGGGAATTCTAGAGTTTAAATAGCCAAAACCCTTCAAGGAAATGACGTCGTTCAAGGCAGAAGCATATTTGGAGGACGAATGAGTTTCTTCCATGTGGCGGCTCCCTGAAACATCACGTCTTTCCAAGGAGAATAATAATGACGCAATGCCCTCAAGGCTTCCCACGCAATCAATGCGTCAACACCTTTGACGGACGTTACACCCGCATTCAGCATTCAGTCACCCGAACCAAAAAACGCCGACAACCTCGCCACGTTGGATTCTCCCATCAACAGTCCGCATTAGGACTGGAGGGATGACACCGACAGGACATAGGCAGCCGAACACCCTCAAGCAAATGGCCAAGTGTATATGGTGGCGAGACAGTTCCACAGCCCATGAGTCATAGCATACTAAGCGATAAAGAAAAGATTCATGCGATGGACAAGAATAATAAAGGCAATAAGTACTACTTTTAGTAGTTGCAGTTTCCTTTACAAAGTACAAGGTTTGCGATAGTAAAAGTAAAAAAAGGAAAGGACACAGCACGAAACATGAAGCCTGCAACGGCGACACAACATGCAGGAACTGGATCGAGGAACAAGATCTACATCAGATCCCTCTGGCTCCATCACCAGAACTCCGATCCGCCCGTGCACCAGTATCGTCAGTGCTGGCCAGACCCTAAAGGTTCATCCTGACCCCCTTCAGTGGAAGGACCAGCACTAATCACAGCAGTCTCCATGTGGTCGCGACTAGCTCGCACATACCCCACAGGGACTCCAGTTCCTACCCCCTCTCCCAACAGCATACATGACCCATCAATCGCGGTCGAGGCCAGTGGCAACGCGTTTTCCTGGGGACAAAAAATCCCGTGATAGCTCCGTCGTGATCCTCCTACTGACTAGGGGTCATGCCGGCCTCTAGGGAGGCATATGACGACAGTAGAGTGGTTGAGCCACCCTCCATATGATGAGGAATTGCCCACAGAAAGGGCATGATAAAAGTCTTCAACAGCAATTCCAAATCTTTAGCAAGTCCATCCAATTCCTTTGTGAATCCTCGCTGGGAGCGGGGCAAGCCAAGGACTTCGCTTCACTTCTCCAAAGATTGGCTAAGGCATGGAATTCCCCAGTTGGGAAACTCCCATATTTATGGACAACCCAATGCCCTGCGAGCGTCCAACAGGGCGCGTCGCCCGATAGTCGTCAGTCACAAAATGGGAAAGCCATCAATACGGATGAGGACTTCAGCATGCGAATCCTTCTAACAGGGCACCGAATCTCTGCAGTGGCTAAAATGCCTACACGATTGCCTAGAGAAGACACGATGCCATAAAGGGATAAAACTCGGGGCATCTCGAGGAGGGACACGTAGTATCCAGCTGGACCCATCATGGACATGCCAGGTCTCGACTTTGGGCCGGCCCAGGCATGGGGGGTTAGCGTTGGGTCCAACATTGAGAAAGCCCAAGGATCGCACGGCCCAATCAGAGTAGTGCCAATCCAAGTACCCAACAAGGCCTAAGTTGTCCAAACGGCCTACGTGGCAGCCCAAGAGCTGTGGCCAATCAGCGCCCCCTATGGCTAATTAATGTCGCTGCAGGCGGCAGGTGTCAGCCTTCAGGAAGCTGGCCAATGAGACGAGAGTCAATGCTGTCAGACGCGGCTCACGCCGTTCTCTGAGACTATCCAGCCAATCCTCACGCGAGAGGCAAACCAAGCATGGTCAACGATCCACGACGATCTCCTTACCACCACAAGGCGACAATAGACAACGCTGGCTGCCACCAATGGTCAGCGGCTGGCAAATCCCCGTGTGCCACCTATTGGAGGATTCTCGCGCCCAATGCTCCTCTCCATGGAGCCTATAAATTCCCTCTCCTTCCATAGGGAAGGGGACGGAATCGTAATCCTTGATCCTCGATTCATTTCCGGATAGAAAGAGGCACGCTCCTTGAGCTCTTGATCTCGATCTTACTTCCAGAATCAAACTCTCAAAGCATCTTTTGAGCATCCCTAATGAGCCACTCATCGTAGTACAACCACGGGGCCTAACCTCCCATAACCGCTCATTGAGTTCCTACTCTTACATTCTCACACTTCCACAGCATACTTGCATTCATCTGCGCACCTCTAAGTGTGCGTCTCTTTTCGTTCATTACGGAAGGTTTCTGGCTAGAGCGTCGGAATGTTATTGGTGGGAGACATTCTATCGACCTCACACCTCTTGTTTGTAATTCATGCTGTACAGTTTCCAAGTTATCAGCAACGAAGACCTGCCCCGCTTGAGATTCGACTCGGACAAGGAATCCAAAGGCTTCCTAATTCGTACAATAACCAAGAATCAGAGGTGCAAGAGGCTTTCTAATGAAAAAAAGGAAATCACTTATTTTATTTCTTCAAGAATTGTTGATTGATTAATGGCTTGAAGAACACTAGAGTTACTTCATCTGGACTGAGAGAAAACAAAGTCACTCTGGATTGTTATGCAAACAAACTATCATTTTCACGAATTTGGATTTGAGGTAAGGTCATAAAGACTAGGATGAACACTACGGGGAATCAACGGTAGCTTGCTATTGGGCTACCGATTTCCCTAGCCTGTAATTGAGGTCATTCCATCCAACTTCATTTTAAGTGTGAATCATACTCTGTACTATCTGATGTTTACAACTAGGTTAAGTGTATTCGCCATATCAAACAAATAATGACCAATAGCTTATTCAAAAGTAAATTAGAAGACAGCTTGATACCACACTAGGCACTATGTTGGATTCTCTTATCCATCAAAACTTGTATAAGGAATCTGCATTTGTGTTTGATCTGCACCACCGCAACATCAGGCTCTGGCTCTGGATCATTGCGATTCTTTCATTTCTCTCCTTCAATATATCATCAATGGTAGCCACAAAGACAGCTCTCTTAAAACTATTTTTTAGATGATTTCTCACTCCATTTCCTCCCAATAAAAATGGCTTCTTGAGCTCAATGGGTCACTGATCTGGTATGCCAAGCCAATTGAGTAGCTAGCCTCAAACTAACTTGCTGTAGTTGAATTTTTTTTAAAAAAAAATTCAGCTTTATACACGAACACCTACAGTTTGTTGCCATTCCAAGTATCTGAATTCCGGCTTGGTTGCAAGTCTCTGCAGCATAGCCTGTCCGTCACATTCTTTAAGCTAATTGAATGGTAAAAGAACCCGTAGGACTGTACTTCCTTTTTCCATTCTGATCTATTCCCCTTTTAAGTATCTTCAGGTCATGTCTTAGTACATCAATGATTGATTGCAAGCCTTTGATTGAGAAATAATGACTCAGATTAGCTCATTGATTGTAAGTTCTCTGTCTTATTCTGGATTATACAACTGATCTAGTATGTTCTGTTTTGCATATAGTACTTCAATTCAGCTTAAAACTGTTAGTTTGAGTTGATCCAATGAACTTAACAAGTTGAATGAAACTTATCTATGAGTTCGTTTAGGTGAAGAGCAAATTTTAAATATGGAATAACTTGGTAGATTGTTTTTAATAAATCAACTATTTGTAATTAATTTGTGCTAGCTCAATTATAAATTGTCCTTATTTCATCCGAGTTTAGCTTATGAAGTTAATAAGCCAAGCTCAAGCCTAAATTTAAGCTCACAAATTTAAAGATTTAAGTCCATGCAATATTACTATGACCATTAATCACCTACTACTTGGCAATATAGATCTAATAAATGATTAACAATTAATTAGTTCAATATTATCATTGAATTAATAATTCTCAAATGATAAATTTCATTGACTTATGTGAAACTCTGAACGATAATCTAAATGCTTTAATAGCTTTTTACTTGCTACCATCACTGTGCAACATCAACCCTTGCTTGCTAACTATTGATTGTTAGGACCAAGCAATGCTCTTTTTGTTTGCTTGGGAAAAGAATGACCAACCTGAGCGAAGACCAAAGGTGAAAAGTCAAAGGAGGGAACAATTTTTATCACCCTGAAATATTGTTTCAAATATTTTGAATATTTTCATATTTCCATTCGTGTAAACAGCTGTTGTTATCACAATTGTTTTAAAAAAATTGGTAAATAAATAGAATTGATTGTGGAGAAACCTTTTTATGAGCCGTGGACAATTTTGAGAAGCATGCTTTTGTTGTTTTCTGAGATTTTCAAAATTCAGTTCAAACTTCGAAAAAACATATAGATTTGAACAATTTTGCCTTTTTTCTTCTCAGAAACTATTTCCAAAAAAACAGCCTCAATTTTCTGAAACTGAATGGGCTTTAGAGTTTCATTACAATCCTGGTTCCATATCAAACCAAACATATAAGGAGAGTTAATGTTTCCGATTAGCATTATACCCAGCCCTGATTTTCTACACCTAGTGGTATGTGTTTTGCACTGATCAAGAAGATCATACTAAATCTATGGTACACAGAACTGTTTGGCCAAATTCTTGTGAGTTGCAATCTTAATGTCACACACATCTGCTCACATATCTATGCAATCAAAGGGGAGTGGGAAGGAAAGCATTAAGAACCACCGTGAAAGCTATAAGATCCTTAGCTTAATTAACTACATGAATGATATAGTAAGCTATCAGAATAGGCTAGACAGCTAGAATTAGAACTATAACTACAAACAACTGGTATTATATCTGGATGGTAAAACCTATAATTTTCAATTAACTAAAACCATTGAGTCACCCATCCTAGTAGGAGTGAAGAAACGGATTCAAGGAAGGCTCTTGTTGGCCCATAAAGCAATAGGGAACAAACCTCAGGTTGGGTACGTAAATGATCTTTTTGGTAGTATAGTTTTGTATTTAATAGAATTTGTCCTTGCAAGTCCACTATTCCTGTTAAATAAATTTTATGATCCTTGCATATGTTCAGTTGGTGTCTTGTGAAGATTGTGGATTGGTGGCTTGCTGCTGTGCAATTTATTCGACGTGCCTTACTTAAAGCGTTGCTCCTTTTTTTTGCTGCTGTATAGTATAGCTTATGCTAGTAGTAGTAATAGAGGACATTCTTTGGACATCTTTAGAATACTCTCACATATTGTGGCTGTCTCAATCATCCATTCACTAACCGGCACACATAAAAATACGTAGATTGATAGTTCTCACACCACCTAAGAATGTAACAAGTGTGTAGAAATGGTGTATCCAAATCATTTATCTTATTTTATTTATTGGTCTGGTATGGATGGTATTTTAATGGTAGTAGTAGAGTGCACTCTTCAGACACCCTTGGAATACTTTAGGATAATGAGGCATCTCATCCATATATTCATTAATGGGTCCACCTAAAAATAGATAAATGGATAGATCTCATGTCACCTGAGGATAGTTTGGAAGGAGTGTATCCAAGTCATTGCTCTTATTTTATTTAGAGCAAAATTAGCCAGCATATTGGTCTGGTAGAGTTGATAGTATCTTAAGAGTAGTGCCATAGGGTACTCTTCAGTCACTTGGAATATTTTTGAATAATGTGGCATCTTATTCATCTTTTCACTAACAGACCCACATAAAAATAGGTAGATGGGTGGATTCCATGTCACCCAAGGATGTGCCAAATGTGTTGAAGGGGTGTATCTGAATCATTACTCTTATTTTACTTAGAGCCTAATTCCCCTAATTCCAGGTTGAAGGGAGGACTATAAAAGCTCAGATATGGGACACGGCAGGGCAGGAGCGATATAGAGCAATTACAAGTGCCTACTACAGGGGTGCCCTTGGAGCTCTTCTCGTGTATGACGTGACGAAACCAACGTCATTTGACAATGTGAGCCGTTGGTTGAAGGAGCTGAGGGACCATGCCGATTCCAACATTATGATTATGCTCATCGGCAACAAGACCGATCTCAAGCATCTCCGAGCTGTCGCAACGGAAGACGCTCAAAGCTTTGCCGAGAAAGAGGGCCTTTCATTCATAGAGACGTCTGCTCTCGAAGCCACGAATGTCGAGAAGGCCTTCCAAACCATTCTTTCCGAAATTTACCGG
>JAODPA010004962.1:0-13956 GCA_025585075.1 Nepenthes mirabilis | reverse complement strand
TATTAAAATTACAATCCAGTTTTGACAAATATACTACCACTACTCATTTTAATTCTAGCTACCCCTAGAAACATTCCAATAATATATAGTAATATTTAAAGATTAAAAAGGTTAATGTCAGAAATAAGCTGTTTCTAAAAAAATATAAAAATAATTACACGTGTAAAATTTTAAGGATATTGATAGGGATGGCTGTAGTGGGTTGACCCAAAAGGGTAAGTGCCCATAATGTATAGTGGCCCATTTACCCGTGGGACGGTCAACGCTGCCTTTGACTGGAAAACATCCCAAGCAGATCCAACATAGCCCACAAAAGACACGACCCAAACCAAAATTGGCTCATGCTCACTGTCCTATACTCACCGGTCGTCTACCTTAATTATCCGTAACTCTGAGGATGGCAATCTCCTCTGTAACACAAATCCCACTAGAATCAGAGCGTATCCTGGAAGGAAAACTCTCAAATCAGCGAACGACTCACAACGGAAATCTCAACGGTCACTACACGTGACATTCCTGCAGAAGGAAATGAATCCTCCTTTTTTACTATTGCAGCCCAGAATGGCACCCGCATTACACGATGAAAGGAAATGATCCTCTTAGAAGGTGGGTATCCCGCCTCACCACCTAAAAAAGGCAGAAAAGGCCCAAGCAATAAAAGGCTATGGAGACCCACTCCATAGGCACGCTTTCTTGCATACTCAAACTTGCGCAAATCTTTCCAACTCTCAAGTATCCAATTACTCCGCCTTCTTTTCTACTACTAGTTTCTAGTGAACTCAGTACTCAGAGAGACCGCTTTCAACGAGCACCCCACGACCAATGCCACTCTCCACGAGTATACCTCCGACCCTCGTTCTCAAATCTCTCACCCTGCATTCATTTCAACACTCTGTTTTTACCTTCTTATTTCTTGAAAAGTCGATTACTGACTTGAGCGTTAAAAGATAAATCGGAGAGTGAGTCCCATCGTTTTTCTCTGATATCTCGTCTTCTGTTGTAGTGTGTAGGATCCCAGGTGCGCCAGACGGTGATAGGACCTAAAGAGCAGCTAAGCACGAATTTGTCCAAAGTTTTGATCCAAGATGTAACATTGGCGCCATCTGTAGGAAAGCTAATGAAAGACCAATCCACTACCTCACCAGAATTAGTGTCATCTACCAATATGGTGAACACAAGAGCACAAGTTAGCGTTCCTACAAAAGAAGTCACCTCTCCAGACAACGACCACTCTGCTGATAGTCGGGTCAGAGAACAACCTACTCTGATCTTCCTAGCAATGGCGAAATAGATGACTAAAATATCACAAATACTCCAGATGCTTTGCACACGCCAGGGTAAGTAGAAGTAGGAGGTTCAGTCCTCCACGGCCCACGCACCAGCCTCCAGGCGGGGAGGTCAGAGAAAGAAAAAGCCGACTAAGAAGGCCCCTAAACCGGGAAACTCTAGCATCTCGGTGGCCTCCAACTTTCGAAGCCATTCAAGGCTTGAGGGGCCGTTGAATCGTAGGACTTCGGAGGAGAGCGCAGAAAGAAAAAATCCCAGATACTCCAAGATGAGCAAAGGCTTCCAGTACAAGAGGGAGCCTCTCGCATTACCCGACTGACGAGCGGCAACAGTCGGCTTGCTCTGCTCTGCATGGCCAGAAACATGAAGTTGAGGACATACCTCAACTCTAAAAGATCTGCAACCTCTTCACAGATGGAGGAGAAAGTTCATAAAATTTGGAATCGCATGTTCAAAAGAGAAGCCGGAGAACACACGACTAACTTGAAGAGATGTCCATTCACCACGGAGATCCAAACCCAACGGTTGCCGCCAAAGTTCAAAATACCATCTCTGGAATCTTATGACGGAAGTACCGATCCTATGAATCACCTTGACCACTTTCACACCTTACTAAGCTTGTAGGGCCTGGAGGAAGCTTCCATGTGCCAATGCTTTCCCCTCACTTTGAAGGGAGACGCTAGCATGTGGTTCTACTAGCTCTTGACAAATTCGATCTGAAGCTTTTGGGACCTCACCAACAACTTTCTAGCACAGTATGCCTCCAATCGTCGCAAGAAAAAGTAGCCATGACACTTTGCCCACGTGAAGTAGAAGCCATGTGAAAACTTGAGAAAGTTCCTAGAGCGGTTTACCACAGAAGCCCGAAGAATACTAAGGCTTACTGAACAGGTGAAACTCAACAGCTTCATTTTTGCACTGGGACCGAGCAACTTTTTCAAGCACGTGGCCCACAAGGACCCGTAAACATTCCGAGAGGCAGAATCCATTACCTGGGCTTACATAACAGCTGAAGAAGTTAACGAGGCAAAGCACCCGGAGCGGCCCGATCAGCCTCACTCTTTTCTGGCGGAGGAAAAGAGGAAGAATGGGGGCTGCGACAACTCTCGGAGAAAGTTGCCCAGAGCTGAGCCACCCATACACAAGGAATTTAGGCTCATAAACATGACTCCACAGAATGACACCAGGGAAATGTTCTGGTGCATATCTGGGAAGAAAAATTTGTCAAGTGGCCAAAACCGATCAAGAACTCAGAGGGAGAAGACACATCGAAGTATTGCGACTTTCATCGATTTTTAGGTCACAACACAGAAGGCTGTCGAATGCTGCAAAGGGAGATTGAAAAGCTGATTTGCTTGGGCCACCTCACTAAGTTCCTAAGGAACCCCGGGCAGAGTTCCGATGCCTCAAGCGGAGACAGGTCCAATCAGACTCAACTGTAGAACAGGGTCGCAGTCGGGGTAGCCAACATGGTGACCACCCAACCTCCTAAGGCCCACCATACGGATCACTAGGAAAAGCCAATTGAGCACAAGAAGTAGAGGGTGGGGGAAGATGTCATTAGTTTTAGCAACAACGATATGACGCATGTAATCTCCCCCATACCGACGGCGTGGTTGTATCTGTACTCATTTCAAACGGTACTCTAAACTATTAGTTGAAATGATTCTTCATTGATAATGAAAGTTTCAGAGATTTGTTCTACATCGATACCTATTTTAAATTGGGATTTAAAAAGAGTCAACTCGGTCGAAGAACCGCTATATGAGCTAGATAATGAGCTAGTGGCCGTCCAATGGACGATACAGCTAGAGGTTTCCATGGGCACGTACCCCAAAACAACGAGCCGCATGCTCACCTTTCTAGTCATTGGCCTGTTCTCCATGTACAACGTCATACTTGGTTGGTCGTGCCTGGTGGCATTCGGGGTGGTAACGTTAATACCTCACTTAAAAATAAAATTTTTAACAGCATGTGGTATTTGTGAAATGTTGGGTGATCAAGTAACCAGACGTACATGCTATATGTCTAAAGTAGCCCCAAGCGACGGCTAAAGGTCGGCAGAAGAGTTGGACCATCAAGATGAAGTAACACTACAGCAGGCACAGTCAGGTGAGACCACTGACCTCGTACCTCTGGATCCGGATAACCCAGATAAGTGCGTATAGATAGTGGGCTCACTGGCTGGACCCCTGCGCGATGAACTAATTAACTTCTTAAGGTGTAACGCAAATGTCTTCGTGTGGACATCCACCGACATGCCTGGGATGCCGATCGTAGTAATGGTCCATAAGTTGAGTCTCGATCCTGACCGCAAATCTATCAAGTAGAAATAGAGAAAACATTCCATCAAGAAACTCATAGCCATCCGGGAGGAGGTGAAGAAGCTGTTGGTTGCTGGGTTCATTAGGGAGGTCCAGTACCCGGATTGGTTTTCTAACATGGTCCTAATCAAAAAGAGCAACAAAAGGTTGCGGACGTATGTCAACTTCACCAACGTCAACAAAGCCTGCCCAAATGATAGCTTCTCGTTGCCCAGGATCGACTTGCTGGTGGACTCCACTTCTGGGCACGAGTTATTGAGTTTTATGGATGCATACTCAGGCAACAATCAGATTTGGATGAGCCTAGAGGATGAGGAGCATACCTCATTCATAACCGATCAGGAGACCTATTGCTACAAGGTCATACCCTTCGATATGAAGAACGCATACACTACTTACCAAAGGCTCGTAAATAAAATGTTCAAGATGCAAATCAGCCACAATATGGATGCGTATATAGACGATATAATCATCAAAAATAAGACCACCGGTGACCATATTCACAATCTAGCTGAAGCCTTCGAGGTACTCCGTGCACACTATATGAAGTTGAACCCCTCAAAGTATGTCTTCAGGGTATTCTTTACGAAGTTCTTGGATTTTATCGTCTCTTAACAAGGGATCAAGGCAAACCCCAGAGAAAATCAAAGTCCTCACTGACATGACTCCGCCACGGAGTGTCAAGGATGTCCAGCGGCTTACTGTGAGACTGGCACCACTTCTCATTTCTTGACCAAGTCTGGTGACAAGTATCTTTCCTTCTTCAGGGCTTTGAGGAAAACGAAGATGAACAGATTCCAGTAAACGGTAGAATGTCAGGCCGCTTTCGACGAATTAAAATAGTACCTGGCCAATCCACCACTACTAACGTCACCAACGGAGGGGAGGAGCTGTATCTCTACTTGGTAGTATCAGAGGCGGTTCTGAGCTCCATTTTGATATGTCAAGATTCTGACGTACAACGGCCGGTCTACTACGTAAGTAAAATATTAACCGGCATCGAGATTCATTAGCCCCACCCGAGAAGCTCGTGTTGGCCCTCGTCTTCTCAGCTAGAAAGCTAAGGCCCTACTTCCAGACTCATTGAATAGTTATCTTTACCGACCAACCATTGAAAGGCATCCTACAAAAGCCTAATATCTTAGGATGACTAGTCAAGTGGGTAATCGAGTTGGAGGAGTTTAACATTGAGTTTCGGCACAAGCTAACTATTAAAGGGCAGATGCTGGCCGACTTAATCGTCAAAACCACGACCCCATTCATCGATGCGAATTGCACCCACGACTCAGACCTTCACTCTGAAGCATTAGATTGGGTCCTCCACATGGATGACTCGTCAACTAACTCAGGCAGTGGGGTTGGAGTGGTCTTAAGGACCCCAAACATGTTTGAAATGAAATACTCACTGAAACTCGATTTTTCGGCCACTAATAACGGTTACCGAGTACGAAACCCTGCTGGCAGGATTGCGACTTGCTAAGGAGTGCTCAGCTAAGCACTTGACTATCTACAACGACTTAGAGCTAGTCATCAACCAGATTCGTGAGAGTTTCGAGACGTGCAACCCTCTCTTGGCCAAATATTTGGCTAAGGCAAAAAGTGCGATCCAGAGGTTCAACAAGCTTGACCTGATCCATATCCCCAGAACTGAAAATTGAAAAGTCAACCAATTTGTAAGGGCAGTGGTAGCCAAAAATTCAGAGCAATACTCGAGGGACATGTGGGAGGTCTTGAGCACTCCCAGTGTAGAGGAACAGGAAGCGATACAGGTCTCTGACAGTGAGAATTGGATGTCGCCTTACTGGAGGTACCTCGCGGACAACTCCCTACCGGAGAACCCATATGAAGCCAAATAGATAAAGAAGACGACTAGCTGGTACACTATAGTTGACAAAAAACTATATAGCCGAGGATACTCGATTCCGTACCTCCGGTGCCTTATTTCGAGAAGGCTGACTACGCATTGGGTGAGGTTCACCTCGGGATCTGTGGGACGCACATCGGTGGCAAAAACCTGACCTTCAAGGTAATGCGCCAAGGATACTATTGGTTGACCATAAAGAAAGACACCTTGGACTTCGTGAAGAGGTTTGAGAATTGCCAACTCTATGGCAATCTCCACCACCAACCGCCCATGGAATTAAGAACCCTCTAGGCACTTTGGCCGTTCGCATAACGGGGGCCTGATATCCTCGGCCCATTTTTTATTGCGACCGGTCAAAGGAAGTTCATCATCGCAAGCATTGATTACGTCACCAAATGGGTAGAGGCCACCCAGCTGGCCAAGATTATAGAACATAATGCCACAGAATTCATCCGACAGAGTATAGTCAGCAAATTTGGAGTTCCTGAGGCCATCATGACCGATAATGGAGCTAAATTCTTGGGCAAACGCTTCACTAAATATTGTACCAATTTGAGTATTAAATTGGTTCACATTTCGACAGTGTACCCCCAAGTGAACAAATAGATGGAGGTAACCAATCGGATATTGCTGCACGGTCTAAAGACCAAATTGGATGACGCAGGGGGTTTCTAGGTAGACGAACTGCCCTCCGTGTTATGGTCATACTAGACAACTCCCAAAGAACCAACGTGAGAGACGCCTTTTAGTCTCTACTATAGGACTGAGGCTGTGATCCCAGTCAAGATCGGGCTTTCAAGTCTTCGGGTAAAAGCCTTCGACCTACACAGCAACTCATAGAAGATTAGGGAGCAGCTAGACCTATTAGAGGAAGCTCGGGATGCAACCAGAATGCACACGGCCGCCTACCAACAACGAATCATCCACTATTACAACAAGAAAGTATAAGCGTGATAGTTTAAAGTTGGAGACCTTGTCTTGCGAAGCATAGAGGCCATGGGAAAGATAGCCGACAGAAACAAGCTCTCCTCGAATTGGAAAGGCTCGTTTCTCGCCTCAGTCATTGTGCGAAACAGAGCATACAAGCTCCGGATCCAAAACGGCAAGATAGTTCCACAAACGTGAAACGTTGTCAACTTAAAGCGTTATTTCCAGTAAAAGATCGTACCAGGTCCAGGTAGGTCATATGTATAATCAAAAGTGTGCTTGTACAAACATACGAATGTTAATAAAATAATTTTTCTTTCTTGCATGTTGTTATATTTCTGCTCTTTTTCTTTTTCCCATATGTATGCTTCCGTGCAGATTGTATGGAAATGGACGACTTAGATTACCCATAAGTTAGGTGTGTTTTCACTTGCTCGCGCCTAAACATTAGTCCCATACCAAGCGGCCCGTGAGCAATTGAATTAAACATCTGTCCCATACCAAGCGGCCCATAAGCGATTAAATTAAACCTTGGTCCTATACCAAATGGCCTGTAAGCGGTCGAATTAAACCTTGATCTCATACCAAGTGGCACGTAAGTGGTCAAATTAAACATTTGTCCCATACCAAGCGGCCCCTAAGCGGTCGGATTAAACATTGATTCTATCCCAAGTGACCTATTCGCGGTCAAATACAAAACCTTAGAAGGCTTTCACGGCACGTGTGCAGCGACCTCCTCCCACAGGAGATAGCATAGTCAGTCTACAAAGATCAATAAATCAGGACAAAGTGTGAGAAAACACACGCTCCAACAAAAGGCAGGACGCTTGAAGTAACAACTTGGGTGCCACCACTTGAAACAGAAAATAAGATCCAACCAAAAAGGAGAATGCATACATTCAAAAATTTATACAATGCCTTACGCGACAAAAATACACTAGCTTTTAAGGGCATTCAAAGGCCCCACATATACAAGGAATTATTACGACACGTCATGATGGCTGCCTGAAGATGAAGAGTCCCTCGGGGGACGCGGCGTAGGCCTCCATCCACGACCGATCAGATATCCTATTAACTCCGATCGACGAGAGGTGCCAACATTCCTCGAATCCAGAAAACTGACTGGAAAATGGGGGTCTGCCAGGGAAATGATCCTCCTGCTGAAATAAATACCAACCTGAAACCGCTCCTAGTCCTCCAGGGCAGGAGCCACCTCTTCGAGGCAAAGCCTTATTCTCAACTCACCTTCGAGAATTGCGATCCTCTCCATGGGCTATGCATGAGTTCTAGATACCTCATGTAGCTTGGCTTCAGACTCCAACAAGGCCTGGTCAAGATAGTTAGAGGCCTCCTCACTAACTAGAGAACGAAAGAAGGAGTCAGCAAAGGGAAACTGTAAATGGTCAACCGTACTTTTAAGCGACTAAGCAAACATACCTAACGAGAGGGGCCGCGGGCTCATGGAATGGAGTTGCCCTCGAGACATCCTAGGGATCGAGACGTGGAAGGCTTGGATGATTCCATTCCTTGTCCGCAACCATGTTAGCAGAGGCCCCATTGTTGCTCTCGGTCTGCGTCCTCCTGTCGCTACTCTCCCCTTCAAAGGAGGATTCCGGCGTTGGAGGAGAGGGCACCTCCCTCCCAAAACCAAGCAAAGTCATGAGGAAAGCAAAGGAACTATGGAGGGAAGTAGCAAAGCGAATCACAGGAAACATTGCAATTAAATAGGCAAAATTTCTCGCTAAAAATGGCATCACAGCGGAGTTCAAAGGGTCGTTTCGCTTCTATGTAGGGTGACACTTGTCTTTACCCGATTGAACCCACTTTCAGTGCGTGAGGATAGATGTCGCATCTCATCATTAAGTCATCAGTTTGCAATAGCAAAATCGCGCATAAACAACAAGCCGACCGGCCAACCAGCACAAAGTAAATAAAGAAGAAAAAAGAGGGAAGCTGGGCGAAGGCATAGAAGTTGACGTGTTCACTGGAACAAACTTCTTTCCATTAATAAAGGCTCAATATACAACAGTTATTACACTAAAGGGAGAAAAAACAAAATGCAAAAAGAGCGCGGATCCACTAGGAGGGTGAGAGGAAGGCTCCCCTTCGACTTGGGAGTAGTCGACCAAGTCCTCGCGCTCGAAAACTGCACTGTTCATAGGATCGAGAATGCTAACTAGAAAGATGGGTGACACCATGGGGACAATCTGCCCACAAAGGTTGATGCCTTCCCAAATTCTGGCTTTTAGCAAGAGGCTCACTTCCTCTAAGCGCAGGTGGACTGACATCTCAGCTTCAAGTGTAGCATTCTTCACTTGAAGTTTGCTGGCCTACCGCTTAGCCTTGGTGGCCTGAGCTTCCAAGCTCCCCAGTCTCTCTTTCAGCTCTGCTAACTCAAACTTGAGAGCAGCGTTCTCCTCCCGATCTCTTTGGGCCTGGGTGGCAATGGCGTTTGAGTGACTTAGGAGTTCCATTAGCTAGAGAATTTCCTCCTCCCTTTCATTGATCATTTCCGCCCGTTGGTGCAAGCCCTTTGCTACGCGCCAAGTATCCTCTAGTCCTATGATTCCAACAAAGCAAAAACAAAGATAAGTAAAACCAAGCCGGCGAAATCAAAGGAAAGAGGAAGTTTCCCTTGAGGGTTTACCATCAGGAACTTGCACTTTTTCTTTCCTGCTGGTTCCTGTGACTCCAGGCTCTACTGTGGGAGGTCCTCTGATAGGCAAGCCAGGAGACTAAGTGTGGTGGCCACCTAAGCCAACTCTACAGTGATCATGGCTCCCGTGACGACTCTGGCTCCCTCAATAGGAACCTCCACTGGAGTGGCTTCCACGATGCCCATCATCGTAGAAGGCAGTGCAATAGGGAGACTGACGGCACTAGCATCCACCAACTCCGACGGCTGCTTAATGGTTGGCTCCTCCAACTCTCCGACAACAGGCGCCAACTCTACTGGCGCTGCTGGAGCCATAGATGCACTCGGTAACGGTGGCACGACACCAAGCTCTCCGGTGGAAACTCCCTCAACAACTCCCAAATCTAAAAGACTAATAGGAGTCTCCACCATAGAATGCTTACCAAAGCCTGCTAGGCACACAACTATACGATAATTAGGCTCGGTGGAAGATGAGGAGGAAGGCAAAACGGGAGCAGCTCGCTTCCTTTTGGGGCTGCTAGGAGGATTGCCAATGACAAGAGTCCCGGCCTTCCTCTTGGGCTGCGATGGTGCCGGTGGGAGAGCTTTGAGCTTCTGGACCGGTGAAAGAGAACCCCAATGAGCCCGCTTGGTCTCATCATGGGACACCAAGTGGTCTCTCCTAAACTCATGAAGGTGTTCCTACACCAGCTACAATAGAGACTACACAGCCTCCACCTCTGCTTTAGAGGGCTTCCTAGTGAAGACCTTAGGACCGTTGCCCATCCTTTGGATAAGGGCCAATCATCATATACTCTTACAAAAAGAACCAATCCTTCCAGTTCTTCACCGACTCATCGATAATGTTGCTGATGTGCAACTCTCAAGGAGAATATGAAATCCAGTCTCCGCTCTAGGTGAACCGGAATATGACCCTCATAGTTTCCATAGACAGTAGCTACGAATGATGGCAAAGGAAGATGCAAAGCGAGTAAAGGTAACACATAGTATTTGCGTGGAGTCGTGCGATAGGGACACTAAATGTCATGAGGATGCGGAGAAGCTCCTCAGGGATCGGAAGACAAAGCCCACTCCGCAAGTGAGCCTTGTAAACAACAATGTGTCCATCAGGTGGAGAGTAAGCCCTATCTAACCTCCCTGGGACTATGAACACAATGGAGCTCGGGATGTTATACAACACATAAAGTGCCTTAACATCCCTAGAGTCAAGAACGGGGGAGATTTCATTAATAGTGGGTGCTATAGAAACAACAAAGCAAAGAAGGAAGAAAGCTTAATGTCTGTGGTGCAAAGAAGAAAGGAGGAGGATGACTTGAATTGCCGTGTCATTTTTATAAAAGTTGCTGCCACCAAAGTGAAGTAGCGCATCGAAAAGGCGCAGCAATCATAACAGACACGTGTCGATTCCAAAGAAGACGTAGTCGAGTCATATCTTCTGGTGTATTAATTGTTGGGATCATAGCCACCCTCCACGACGACACATGGCAAAAAACAACGGGTCGCTTAAAGAGGCAGGAGTCCCCAAACAGCTCTGCAACTCTTCAAATGCCCAACCGACATCAAAATAAAATAATGCACCGAAGACAATCTCCCATATTCACTGGATTCAATCCGATCAACGAATCTAGTCAACCTTCATCTCCACTCCATTCTCTGAATTCAAGTGTTACGGTTAGCGGATCCGGTCAACATTCATCTCTATTCCATTCTTCGGATTCAAGTGTTGCAGTCAACGAATCTGGTCAACCTTCATCTCCACTTAGTTCTTCGAATTCAAGCGTTACGGTCAACGAATTCGGTCAACATCCATTCCATTCTCTGGACTTGAGTATTACAGTCAACGAATCCGGTCAACATTCATTTCCATTCTGTTCTCCAGATTTGAGTAATATGGTCAATGAATCCGAAATATCCTCGTTCCAGCTCTATCCCGCTTTCTGGAATCAATCGATATAGTCAATGGATCTGGTCAACCTCCATTCCGGAGTGCAAAATAAAAAATAGCGAAATATGCATGGCAACGAAAGACAAGAAGCCTACCGAGAAATTGTTCGTACAAACAATTGCAAGTTTTCTCATTAACTTTTTCTTTACAAGTTACATGGCCAACAGAGGCCAATATATAACAGTAAAAACAAAAGAAGAGAGAGAGCTACATAAAGAGGCCACCAACCCTTGAAGAGTTATCAAGATTTGAATATGGGAATATTTGAATCCAGATTCAAATCTTGATAACAGCCACCCCTACGAAAAGGGGTGACCAAAGCGACATCCTGTACGAAAAGGAGCAACCAAAACGATTTAAGCTTCGTGACTCAAAATTGCAACGCCGAAGAACACAAACAGCTTAAGTTCCAAACCAGCAATTGGGGCAGCAACCTTCCCAGCGAAGTTGAGCTCCCGAGCCATCCCACCAAGCTTCCCAGCGAAGTTGAGCTCCCGAGCCATCCCACCAAGCATCAGGGAAGACAATACTGAGGAATGTCAAAAGCTCCCGATTTATAGCGCACGAGGAAGTAGGCGGAAGCACTAAACTCCAAAAGACACCAGCCTGGCGGATCCGCAAAGACTTGAAAAGTAGGGAAATCACGCTCAAGAATAGTAAAAAGGAGAATTTGGGACAGACCTGAGGAGATAACACAGCCAATCATGTCCCATCATGAACATGCCGAAGACTGAAAATCTGAACTACTAATATGGGGGCTAGTGATGGGGACGATTGTAGTGGGCCGGCCTAAAAAGGTAAGTGGCCCAGAATGTATAGTGGCTCATTTTCCTGTGGGACGGTCAATACTGCCGTTGACCAACAAAGCATTCTAAGCAAACCGAACACAGCCCACAAAAGACACAGTCCAAACCAAAATCGGCCCATGCTCACTTTCCCATACTCAACGGTTGTCTGCCTTAATTCTCCGTAACTCTGAGGATGGTAATCTCCTATGTAATGCAAATCCTTCTAGAATTAGAGCACATCCCGGAAGAAAAGCTCTCAAATCAGCGCATGACTTATAATGGCAACCTCAATGGTCACTGCACGCGAATCCCCACGGAAGGAATGGAATCCTCCTTCTTAACTATTGCAGCCCAAAATGGTGCTCAAATCACATGAGTAAAGGAAATGATCCTCTTAGAAGGCAAGCATCCCGTCTCACTACCTAAAAAAGAAGCAAAGGCCCACAACTATAAAAGGCCATGGAAATCGACTCCATAGGCACGCTCTCTTACATATTCAAACCCGCACAAAGCTTTCCAACTCTCAAACATCCAATCACTCTACTCTCTCTTCTGTTACTAGTTCCCAACTGAAAAAGCACGTTTTGGTGCTCACGTGTTTCGACCCCGTTACAAGTATAGCGGAAGCAATAAAATAAATTAATTAAATTAAATATCTGATACACGTAAGGGATATTTAACTCTAGATGTATAAGCAACTAATAAGCATGCACAATATGTATATAATAATGAACAACAATAATAAAGATCCGATTTTTGGTGACGAAGTGAAAACTCGATACCCACGGTATCGAGAAAAACACTCCGGGCTTCAACGGCCAGGGAAGCAATGCACTATGAAAATCAACTTACAGCCCGGGTGGTAACGACGCGCTAACCTAGCCGACTTACTCCCGACACGTGATCCCTACCAAGGAACTCCTTGGATTTGCCCGCGGCAACGGAACCGGACACCTTCCGGTCTTCAAGCCACTCTTCCCTCTCGTGCCACTTGAATTGCCAACCACGATCGGATCTCCTTCTTCACGAACCAACGTCTCCAACGCAGGTAGAAGGATGGAAGTTTGAAGTGAAAAAGTAAAAGAAAAATGGTGAGAAAACTCTTTAGATCATGAAGCTCAAAGAATGTCTTTTGGTTTTCTCAAGAGAAGTTAAAGCAATTGAAACATGTAAAGCTTTCTTCTCCAAAGGGGGCTCAAAATAATCTCTCAAGAATGTTTATGGCGTCCTTAGGGTTTCAAAAACATAAGCCAATATTTATAGAGGAGCCAAAAATCGCGTTTGAAATTCTGCCCGTTAGGCCGCCGCTCGAGCAGGGCTCGAGCGCGCGGCAAGCGGCCGTAGGGTTTCGTGGGAAAACCTGCGGGCGCTCGAGCCGGGATCGAGCGCGCAGTGAGCTGCCCCCATTCTGGGATTTCGGCTCGAGCGGCCAGCGAGCATGTAGCGAGCGGGGGAGGTTCTGGTTTTAAGGCTCGAGCCGTTAGCGAGCACAAGGCGAGCGGGCGGCCTTTGGGCGGGCTCGAGCGTGTGGAGAGCGGACCGAACAAACTTTAACCCGACAACCCACAACCCGACATCAAAATAATGATACATATGGTCACGGAATATGCCAATTAGACAAATGTCTCTAACACCAACGAACTAAGTACTTAGAGAGACCGCTTTTAACGAACACCCCACGACCAAAGCCACTTTTTACGACTGTACGTTCGACCCTCGCTCTCAAATCTCTCACCCTGCATTCTTTTCAGCACACTCTGTTTTTACTTTCTTATTTTTTAGAAGTCCGATTATTGATTTGAGTATCAAAAGATAGACCGGAGAGTGAGTCTTGCCATTTTTTTTTGATATCTCATTTTCTTTTATGGTGTATAGAATCTCAGGTACGCTGGATAGTAACAAGACCCGAAGAGCAGCTAAGTCCAAATCCGTCCAAAATTTAAATCCAGGACGCATCAGGTATATAATACTTGAAAAGATATATGAAAAAATTTAAAAGATAACAATGATATTTATCTTAAGCTAAACAAATATTTTTGCTAGGAGCTTTTAGTACGACCAATAGTTAAATTGGGAAGAGCTAGCAGAATATATAATTCAGTTAGAGAATCTATTTCTCATTGTAGAAAATTATAAGTTCAAATATCATATGCAAAAGTACTTAC
>JAODPA010004951.1:0-13957 GCA_025585075.1 Nepenthes mirabilis | reverse complement strand
CTCAGTCTACAATGGTCGTGGGCTAGGACCTCAACTTGGTGATCACAACGCTTTGAGCAGGAGCGACGCACCTCCCGCAATCTTACGCGACCGAGTCCTAGACCCAGGAGTCCGGTTACCGCGGCTTGACCGCTGCGCTGACCCTCGTGGAGGCTCCAGGGGCTTGGCGACGACATCCGCTTTACCGGATCGAGCCCCCCAAACGTGTGAGCTGTGATGACATCCTCTTACGAAGGACGAGCACCACGCAAGAAGGCGCCTGTATAGGGCCTTAACAACAGCGGCTCAAAAGAGCCCAACAATCGAACATGAAGAATGATCCAACGGATGGGAACAAAGCAAAAAGCAAACAACGCTCTACGAAAAGAAAAAGCATGGATACAAGGTGGGAAAGGAAGCTTCTCATTTATACAACAAACAGATATGGTACAAATACACAAGCCAATCTCAAAATTCAACAGCAGCAAAGGCTAATCGGGAAGGCTCGATGGACCCGCCTCCTCGGGGAAAGTCTTCAGGCGCGACGCCTCTCCTACCCCGGCGTTCCCTGGATGGAGGACGCCGGCTGGGACGTGAGGAGCCGCCAGGGAGACGATCCTACGACATAAGCGGATACCGTCCCAATAGCGGGCATCTATCGCCGACAGCCACTCTGACGGAGAATGTCGGCCAACCCCGTCTTCGACCAACCTGGCAATCCTTTCCTCCGCTGCAGAAAGAAGGCCCTCCAACTGCACAACTCTCCGTCGCAGCTGCCCGTTCTCCTCTGTAAGAGATGCGAATTGGGCCACGCCGCCGTGGACGAGATGGTGCCCGCTGACGATAACCCGCTCCAGGTCCCCGCGAAAAGAGTCGGCTCGTACCTCGAAGGGGACCGCATCATCAGGAGCCTGCGCGGAAGGAAAAATCGAAAGCCTTATCAAAATAAACAACAAAGGAAGAGGTCTAGAGGGAAACAACCATACCAGAAGATGGGCGACGCGCAGGAAGCGTGCGGAATTGCCCGGAAAAGCCCCTTCGTGGGGCCTAGCTTCCTCGACTACATGGGGAGGGCTGGCTGGAAGGCTGGCCGCCGTAGGAGCGCTCGCAGGCTCTTGCCGCGAGGACGTCCCGGCTGCCCCTTCGCCAGCCTGCACCACATCAACAGCAGGAGCGGCGCAAACCTCTGAACATGCGACCCGCGCGAGCTCATCCAAAGAAGCCACTCTCAGGGGCTCAGTCTCCTCGACTGCTTGGGGAGGGCTGGCTGGAAGGCTGGACGCCGTAGGAGCGCTCGCAGGCTCCTGCCGCGAGGACGTCCCGGCTGCCCCTTCGCCAGCCTGTACCGCATCAGCAGCAGAAGCGGAACAGACCCCTGAATCTGTGACACGTGCGAGTTCATCTGAAAGAAGCTCTCCCTGGGGCTCAGTCTCCTCGACTGCTTGAGGAGGGCTGGCTGGAAGGCTGGCAGCCGTAGGAACACTCGGGGGCTCCTGCCACGAGGACGTCCCGGCTTCCCCTTCGTCAGCCTGTTCCGGAACAGCAGCAGGAGCGGTCCCAACCTCTGAAAATGCAGCCAGGACGCCAGGCGACCCGTACACAAAAATGGGCTCCACTAGAATAGCAGGCGACCGCGCAGAGCCCCGAGCCACCGACGCCGGCTCAGACGCAGCAACAAATGGCCTCTCTGGGCTCTCCAGTATGACAACATCACCCGCCGCCTCAGCAACGCCGCCAGTGGACGGATCCCCAACAGGTAGAGACTCGACCTCGCAGACTTCGCGAGCGGCTCGAACCGCGGTCGAAGTCGACGAGGGTGCGGCAGTTTCCCTCTGGCGACGTGCCCTAGCCGATCTCTTCGGAGCCGGTTTTTCCGCAGTAGAAGGACCGGCGACTCGTCTCCTTGACCTCCTCCGGGAAGTCGCTTCAGCTTCCCTCAATCTTTTAAGGGCAGCTGCGTCCTCGCCACTACTCGAAGAACGCAGCAGAGAGCAGCTCTCCTCCTCAGTCCCGCCGGGCGGCGGAGGAGCTTCCGAATCTCCGGAACCTCCCTTGCCTGGCCCTGCCGCCGCCCGGCCAGCGGGAGGTCCCCATCTGGCAATCTCGAACGCGACGGAGGTAAGGTAGTGGCCCCGGATTTTGAAGTTCTCCTCCTCAGATTGAATGGCGGAGATCAGCTTCGAGGATTCTGCAATGTCCTCGTCGGTGGGCTTGTCCCGGAAGTACTCCGAGATCGGGCCCCACGCCCTTGAAAGCTCACAGTCGGAAGGTTCCTGCAGAAAGAAGAAGCGCTCCTTCCAGCCCTTCACGGAGTCGGGATTGGTGCCGCGTAAGTTGAACCCCGTCCTGGGGGTGAGAGATATCCAGTCCTCTGACTCCGTGGCCCGAAAAATTACCCTGGCCGCCTTCGCATCGAAGTCGCACTCGTGCATAATAGCGAAGACGCACAGAGACACCAGGTAGCGCAAGGCATTGGGATGAAGCCTTGCCAATGGGACTCCCAGCGCTTCGACTACCGCGTGCAGCAAGCAGTGCACTGAAATACGAAGCCCCCCTTCAAATGATACTCGTATACTGTAATGAAGCCCTCTGGAGGGGCGTTGGCTCTGTCCTGAGGACCAGGAACACGGGAAATCAGCTCGCTGGGGATTGCATAATCTACCCTAAGGGAGGCTATATACGCCTCAGTCAAAATCGACTTGGTGTTGCGAACACCATGGCGCACCAGTCTGGAGACTCGAGAAGAGGAAGAAGTTTCTGCTATCGAAGCCATTTGTCTCTCAAAAATCGCAAGTGTAAACAAGGGAGAAGAAATCAGAAGAAGGAATAAGGGAGATCGACGTTTGGCTTAAATAGGCGACGCCAAACCAGGAGGCGGGAAACTGAAACGCCACCGCCTCCGGAGATTGAGACACGTGGTGGCATCCAAGCGCACCGCAGAACCTCAATTGATGGCAATGATGGCTAGGCGCCAGGCTAACGGGCGCAACCCTTCAGCAGCCAGGCTAGGGGTCACGCTGGCGCCGCCGCATTAAAAGTGGGCTCACGATAGCAGAACCCCCGACGACGCGCATGATAAGCAAAAAAAAAAAAGGGAAAAATGAAGGAAAAAGAGAAATCGCCACGAAACGAGAAAACTCAGCAGACGAGACAATGCAAAAAGCAAATTCTCATTACGGCAAAACAATTATGTTACAGCGCTAGCAAAGAAGAGAAAAGAGCACAACGGTAGCAAAACGGTCAGCGATCCCGGTAGCCGGAAGAGGAACCTTGAACGGGAAAGTCCACCAACTGATCACGGGCCCTGGCGGACGAGTTGCGGGGATCTAGAACACCCACGCGGAAACCTGGATCCTCCAGTAAAGCAAGCCTTCGACAAAGCCTCATGGCGTCGAAATATCTCCTGTCCAGGTCCGATCTCATTTCCTCCAGCCGAAGCATCGACCTTATCTCCACCCGCAGCGCAGCAGCTTCAGCCTTGTGACGCCGCCCAAGTTGCTCTATCTCTTCCTCAAGTGCCGATATGCGGCCCTGCGCCCCTACGTTGGCATCCGCCAGCCGTATGGCTCTGGCCTCCGACACGGCCAGAGCGTTTTCCAAGTGTGCAACACGGGCTCTCAGCCACTCTATTTCGATGGCTGCAGCCCCCCGACGCGGTGGGACACCCTCGAAACCCGGAGGAACCCCCCGACTCCGAGAAGGGCCGGCAACCGTGGCTTCAGAGCGAGCCCCTCCTGAGGAATAAGCTCCAGAAGACACGGAGGCGTTAGAGCCGAACTCGGACTCGTGAGTGGAGGGCTCCGCGTCACTAGAGGAGTCTCCCATCGATTTCGCAACAAAACGACACCCAGAGAAAGACGGAACCGCCAGTGGATGAACAAGTACGGCGACGTGCCAGATTCCGGGAGAAAGTGGCGCATTTAAATAGCAAATCTTCTGGAAAAGCGCCAAACCCAAAGGGCGAAAAGCATTTAAGGAAGGGCCAACGGGAATCCTCCACGTGGGAGGCCCCTGAAAACTCGCGCGTTTCCAAGGCGGAACGACGTCCCCTGGCCGCGCAGAAATTAAATGCGCTGGCAGCCCAGGGGACGCGACAGTTGACAGGGACCCCACAGACTCCCAAAGGATGACGCGTGGATCTTCAGGGCAAAACGCCCGGGGACAGGAAAGCATTCACGGCGAAGAGACGAAAATTAAAGACAAAAGAGGCTACTTCTTTTATTAATCAATGCTTTTTTACAAAGTACAAGATCTACAACCAGGAAGCCGCGAGGAAGGTGGAAGAAGGCTGCGGTACGAAGCCTGGCATGCTCCCGTACCTCGTCCCAGGAGAGCCCAGTGGACGACGGCTGAAGCAGTCGGAGTTTCGCCCGGCGAACTGGGCGGGAAGCAAGGAGCATCCCCCGGTGGAAGTCTCCAGCATTCAATGCACCGGGGACCAGGAAGCATTGAAGCCAGGCACCCCGGGAAAGTCCGATGTCAAGCCCAACCTCCGCGGAGGGCTACTGACCTCGCACTCCTTCCACGGTTAGCGCTCTAGCGAGGCTCGCGGATTGGACACCTGCGAAAACCTTCACCGAACAGGCGAAGGCAGCCGCGGGGAAGTCAAAGAATCCGCTCAGCCTGGCTGAGCCACAACCCGGAAGGGAGCGCACAACGACGGCGGAATGGCCAAGCCATTCTCGTTAGCAAAGAAAGCAAGCCACAAGGCTTGGGTTACAACGGTCTCCTCCAAGGATCTCGGGCATACAAGCAGTCCATCCGACTCCTTCTCGAGTGCCCGCCAGGGGCGGGAAAAGCTAGAGCCTCCTCATTGCCTTTTCGACTCGCTGATAAGGGATGAACTCCACTTACTCAAGCGCCCTCCTATTTATGGGCAAGGCGCAGGGTATCTCTTCACCCAGTGCAACATGGCATCCAGCAAACGTCTTTCGGGCAACAGCAGCGACTACCGGTCAGACGTAACCCAAGGCGCGCGAATCTCGCCGGGCGAGGTGACGGGTCACAGCAGCTCCTGAAAAGCCCGCCCTGGCCCTGGGAAAGGCGCGAACTTGGAAAACGACAAAAGTGGTGCGGCACGAAGGAGGGTACAAGGCCGTGGAAATGGGCCCAGTGGACATGCTAGGCCCGACCACTGGCCGGCCCAGGCATGGGGGGCTAGTGTTGGGTCCCATGTCCTGGCCCATGAGACAGGCCCAGGCCCACAAAGTAGGTCGCAGCTCTTGGAAAGATCAGAAGCCCACGAGAGGCAGTAAGCCCAGCCCAAGGGATGAAGAAGGCAAGCCCACGCGGAAGGAGGCAACGGTAACCTGCAGCGCAATAAATGCGTCGCCGGGAACAGGCAAAAAAGGCGGAAAGGCTAGCCAATAGAGGCATGGCTGGCGCCACGCCAACACGACACGCTGCCGTCTGCAGGCGGCCAACCAATCCTCTCTCAGGGGAAACCAGGCATGGTCGACAACGCGCAGCTGCGTGCCAAGCACGGCAACAGGATAGCCGGCGTGACCGGCGGTCCATAACAGTGACCAGCGGCGCGATGGCCCAAGCAACGGGCGTTTTGGCGCACGAGAGTCCAAACAGGGGGAGGCATATAAGAGCCCTCACCCCACAGAGAAAAGGATTCCGATTTTTGGTTCAGCGATTCTGCAACTTAGAGCAATCACTGGTTTCAAGCTCTCTCACTCAAAAAAGCTCTAAATCCCCTGAACGGATTCAGCCAAATCGCTTTCCTTCTTCACAACCCGCCAAGCGGGAAAGTTAGCTACTCATTGCAGTGCATCAAGGAAGCCAGGCCTTCCACCACCTGCTCATCGCACTTCTCCACATCACCACACAAGCTTTTCTTACCCTTCACAGCATTTCTCCGCGCACCCCTTTAGCGTACGCATTTCCGTCTATCGCGGGAATTTGCTGACTTGAGCGTCGGAGCGGCCTCGGTGGGAGAAATCCTGCCGGACCCTTCACCTCTTGTTTGTTGTTTGTGTTGTGCAGGTCCAGGTTCTGAGAGACGGAGACCGGACCCTTCTTCCGGAGCCCCCGCGCGCTTAGGAATCCGAAGGCTCCCTAATCTGTACGACAACCTTGGGCTCGGGACGCAACACAAACCCCCAAGATAAAGTACCTGTAATCGACCCGAGACAGAGTAAGAAATTTTAGAGTAAGAGCAAGGGAACCTCCTTCTTTCTTTTATTTATTTTTCTTCTCTCATTCGTCTGTCACTTACGGCGCTTTCTACTCTTTAATTTTATAAAGTGACTCTTGGCAAAGAGAGAAAGGTCCGCTCACCTCTTCCATGCTTTACCCTAAAGCATCTGGTGTGCTTTATAATGAAGTCCGACCCAAATCCCGTAGAGGATTTGGATCTTATAGAGGATTTGTCACATCAGTTTTAGAGTACCAGTTGTCAATTTTTTACGCTTTTCACAAATTCCTGTATTCTTGGTAAAACAAGTTTGACTCCATCTACTCCGATGGCCTCATCCTAGCTTAGCCACACTGGCCTGATTGCTCTTAGTCAATCTCCTCTGAGTCGGCTAGCCTCCCCGGTTGGCTTGTTCTCCATCCGGTCGACCTCTCCGGCCGGCCTCTTGCTAGCCTGCCTTTTACAGTCCAACCTCCCGCTATTTAACCGGCCGCTGCGTGCCGGTCTCTTGTTGCTTGGCTGGCTGGCCTCCCGATGGCTGGCCTTCTTGCTGCCCGGTCGGCTGACCTTCTTTTTCTACTCACTGTGTGCGTTTTGTGTGTGCGAATATTTCAATTCTCGCACAAGTCTCGTGCAAACCTTCAATGACTTTTTATTTGTTGAGCTATAATAAAAAATCCAATAATAACAGCTTCCTTGTTGGTGCTATGGAGTGAAGAAATCACTAAATCCTTCCAATTTACTTGTGATATTAGATAATGAGGCCCCCTCCTCTTCTATATCTTCATTATTTGTATCGAAAGACTCTCCCACTTGATCAACGATGCAATTGCCCAAGGCGTTCGGAAACCCATTAAAACCTGTAGAAATGGCCCTACGCTCTCTGACTTTTTTTTAGACGATGCAATCATATTTGCGAAAGTCAATAAGACCTAGATCAGGAAAGTCATGGAGTGTGCTTGATAGCTTCTGCAGAGCATTTGGCCAAAATATTTGAAGGATACGAATTAGTATATTTCCCTTATATTACTTTATTAAGCATTTTAGCAAATAGATAGCTTTTTTAATTGATTGCTTTCATGGATCTGAATTTGTTTTCTGGCATACTTGTTTTTAGTTTTAGTATATTTTCAATCACCTTTTCCGATATCTTCATCATGCGACTCATAACTGTTTAGCTAACACCATTATGTATGGTGCCTAAATCAGGTTATTATTTTTTTAACAAATTTCCGTTCTGTTTAGAAGCCAATTTCTGAGATGAAGTTTTCCTTAGTAGTGTCGAGTTTTTATGCGTGTTTTTGAGATTATTTACTCAGAAAAAAATCTATTGATAGTTGAGAAATGATAGAAATCTCCGAAAAGCATCCCCAGTCAATGATAGAAATGATAGTTGATGCCACTGGATAAGACTCGGCAGATGAATATATTATACAATTTTTTTTAAAAAAGAAAAGAGTTTGTTCACGGCTACTGAGTTTGGTGCTTTATTGTTAGTGAAGAAAATGCCCTCTTTTACTGCCATCTCTGGTGCCAGCCGTGAAGGGCATCATCTGCTTCTCTCGGCCAGCCTTCATGTCTTCCAAATTGGACAGCTCTGTTCAGACCCAGATGGCAGTGAGGATACTGAAGAATAACCTCATTGGGGAGCACCAAGGAAGCCAGAGAATGGAAGGAAAGCAGCCAGCAGGCAGAAGGCTTGTTTTTTGTGCAAACTGAAAATGGTTGTGTATTGGGGATAAAGGTGTATCGCGGCGATAATGTTCACATTGTGATGCGGAGACTGCAGCTGGCCCTTCATGTCCGACAGATGAGAGCTTGCCGACATTTGGCGATGTGGTATTGAAGAATGACCTCAGTGCCATTCGAAATGATTCATCATTACTTTTTGCTCAGAAACTCATGCATACGAGCTCATCCACACCTTGTTTGTTGCCCACGGGGAGAGAGATCCAGCATCGAGATAAAAGTGGTATTATTGATATATTGTTAGATTTTGTGTCATTTTCTTATTATTTTCATACCCAATGGATGGTTATCAAAATTATACACGATGTCCTCACGAGGCATGTAAGACTGGAGATGTCAAGCAACCATTGCACGATATTCAAACGATGGTCGTTCCAACAATGGAGTTCACCGGTGGTTTGTGCGAGATTCAAGTGAGGACTATTTGAGTGGAAGTTAGATAAGTGGATAGGATGGGCTCCATGCATACTTGACCAAGAGATACACAAGTGTAGGATAATAAAATGACTATCACACATACATGCCCAAAGGATGCATGAAATGAGAGGAGAGAGAGACGAGAGAGTAGGAAGGGTTTCGGTATTTGATTGAAATCTAATTTAAATTTTGTTAGTCATATTTTGTATTGGCATATTCTGCAACTGTATCGGGTTGCCTGTTTGGTCATTCGTCAATGCATTTCACGTCTTTGGAAGCTCTTTATCAGATTTTTGTTCGAGGATCGACATTGCATCTCTTCCGGTGACCATGACTACCCGCTACTCGACCCACACTCAAGCTTTGCTTACAGAGTAGTTGGAGTTTAAGGCACACTTGAATCTCTCTTAAGAGTCGATTCCCAAGAAACCAAGCCTGAGGCACGCTCGAGTGTCGTATCTGGTAACCCAACACCTGAAAATAGCTTAACCTACGCTTGAGCGCAAAAAACATTGCTAACGTGTTCGAGAACCGCTCGACATGCACTCGAGCAGTGCTGTGTGTGACCATAAAACCCTAGCCAGTGCTCGCCGTGTGCTCAAGCAACACTCGAGGGCCACAATGCGCTTTCCTCCAACGGTTATAATTTAATTTATTTTTTTGGCTCTCTATATATATATGTCTTATGATTTTAACCCTATTGTTCTTTAGAGTGGCTTTGGAGCAGATTTTACCTTGAAAATTTTTTCATCTTTGTGCTCTAATTTTGAGAAAATTTCACTCCAACGATTGTGCTCAATTGATAAAATTTTCTCATTACATCGTACTTTATCATTTACACATCTTCTCGCCTATTAACTTTCATGGTAATGTTGGTGGTGTGAATACTGGGCTCCAGTGGTGTATGACAATTCAAATAGTTCATGAGAGAAGATTGGCTTGAAGATTAGAAGGTGTCCGGTTTCATTGTCGCAGACAAATTTAAGGAGTTTCTTAATAGGGGTCATAATATAAAAGTAAGCCGGCTAAATTAATACGTCTGTACCACCCAATTTATAAGTTGATTTTTATAGTGCATATATTCTCTGGCCATTAAAACCTGGAGGATTTTTCTCGATAGTCGCGATTATCGAGTTTTTCATTCGTCACCAAAAAGGCATGTCTTTATTGCCTATTATTTTATTTTTTATATTTGTTATTATTTATATAATCTAGATTCAAGTATTCTTTATGTGTATTGATTATTTATATTTTTACTACTTCTGTAAATTTATTAAGGGGTCAAAACTTTATTGTGATTTGCAACGAAAAGTTTCCTTTAATTGGTACTAGAGACTTACCCCAATCTGTAACCCCCGATCTAGATTTATACGAGTGAATTTTTATCCGTTTCTCCTTTCTTTGATGGGAGTAATTATACCTATTGGAAGGTTTGTATGAGAGTTTTCATCAAATCGATAGATAAGTGCGTGTGGACTAATACCCAAATTAGGTAGTCTCCACCCAAAAGTATTACGGGTGATAAACTGAAAGATTTGCTCTCATGGACAAAAGAAGAGCTTGATTTGTGCAATTGGAATAGTAAAGGGCTATATGCCATTTTTATGATTGTATTCCCCGATGAGTTTAAACGCATATCTATATGCAAGACCTTTTAAAATGCATGGGATATCCTTAAGATTACCCATGAGGAAACAAAATTAGTAAAAAATTTAAAATTACAAATGCTTACAACTAGATTTAAAGAAATCCTAATGAAGAATGATAAAATCTTCAATAAATTTTATACACAATTAAATGATATTGTGAATTCCACGTGTAATTTAGGAGAATAAATTTTAAAAAATAGAATTATTAGAAAAGTTTTTAAATCTCTTCCTGAGCGATTTAAATCTAAAGTCAGAGCAATCGAAGAAAGTAAAGTTCTTGATAAAATCAAGATTGAAGAATCTGTAGGATCTTTCTAAACTTATGAGCACATATATCCTCAATCAAGGAAGAATAAATCGATTATTCTAAAATCTACTAGGGAAGAGAGAAACCATGACTCTTATAAAAAGTCATGCAGTAATGAAGATTTTTTCTTATTTGTTATGAATTTTAAAAAATTCTTGAAGAAAAATAAAACCACATTTGACAAACTAAATATGAATTTAAAAATATTACCTAAACCCGATAAGAAAGATTGATTCGAAATTAAAGAATCCAAATCAAAAAATACCCAAGAAGTATAATGCTATGTGTGTCAAGATTTTGGCCATTATCATGCTGAATGTCCAAATTTTAAACGCCAATGAAGTTAAGATCAAGCCTGAAAAGCTAATGCGATATCAAGTGGTGGTGAAGAAAAAGATGTTAAAAGATGTACTGACAAAGGCACAGCCAAATTTATGAATTTTGTGACCTCTCTGCGTAAAAATGACAAAAAGTTAGATGAAAGTTTGGATCAGACTGGCAACTTTGAGAATGAGTCAGAAATTCAGTATTATGTCCTTCAAAACACATATAATAAATTATTTAAAGAATATCTAAATATTTAGAAAAATAATACGTCTCTAAAACTAAAATTATCGGATACTAAAAAAGTAAATGCTGTGCTAAGAACCGAGCATGAGAATAAAACTTACGAATTTGAAAAATTGACTAAATCGTTTACCGAAGAGATCAAAACTCTCGAATTTGATCTTGAAACTACATGCAATAATCTGAAACACTTTTCAAATGGGACAAAGCAATTGGACTATATACTCGGTTCTGGAAAAATCAGAAGAAATAAAACTAAATTGGGTTATTCAGAAAATGCCTTGAAAGCCAGTGTTAACTAAAAAACTGTATTTGTCCGAGCCACTTCCATCCCTAGATAAAGCAGCACTTCGTCTGCCTATGTTGATTAGTTGTCAAATGTTTCTCTAAAGAATTGTGCCAATATACAAAACTTTTCAAATTTAGAAAGTTGAAAAAATTTTGGTTTTAGTTTCACTAAAAAGTAAAGGTGTAATTCTGACGTCAATGATAAATTCGTCCCAACCTGTCATGGGTGCGGCAATATTGGCCATATTCGCTCCTACGGTCCCGTAACGTCGAGTCAAAATAATTTTTAGCAAAACCTAAAAAAACATCTCATTCACCGTATCAAGTTTCTAAATAATCAACTCTAAAACTGTATTTGTTCGAGCTACTTCCATCCTTAGACAAAACAGCACTTCCTCGACCCATGTTGATTAGTTGTCAAATGTTTCTTCAAAGAATTGTACCAATATACAAAACTTTTCAAACTTAAAAAGTAGAAAAACTTTTTGTTTTCGTTTCACTAAGAAGAAAAGGTACAATTCTGACGTTAATACTAAACTCGTCCCAAGGCCATATTTGCCCCTACTATCCCATAATATCGAGCCAAAATAATTTTCAGCAAAACTAAAAAATAGAGCATCTCATTCACTGTATTAAGCTTCTAAATGTTCAACTCTAAAACTGTATTTGTCTGAGCCACTTTCATTTCTAGAAAAAGCAGCACTTCTTCTGCCCTTGTTGATTAGTTGTCAAATGTTTCTCCAAAGAATTGTGCCAATATACAAAACTTTTCAAATTTAAAAAGTAGGAAAAAATTTGGTTTTAGTTTCACTAAGAAACAAAGGTTCAATTCTGACGTCAATACTAAATTCGTCCCAACCTGTCATGGGTGCGACAATATTGGCCATATTCGCCCCTACTGCCCCGTAACGTCGAGTTAAAATAATTTTTAGCAAAACCCAAAAATAGCGCATCTCATTTACTGTATCAAGCTTCTAAATGATCAACTCTAAAACTGTATTTGTCTGAGCCACTTCCATCCCTAGACAAAGTAGCACTTCATCTACCTGTATTGATCAATCGTCAAGAGTTTTTTCAAAGAATTGTGCCAATATACAAAACTTTCCAAACTTAAAAAGTAGAAAAAAATTTGATTTTAGTTTCACTAGGAAGCAATGGTACAATTCTGACTTCAATACTAAATTCGTTTCAACCTGTCATAGGTGCGATAATATTGGCTATATTCACCCCTACTGCCTTGAAACGTCGAATCAAAATAATTTTTGGCAAAACTCATGAATAAAACATTTCATTCACTGGATCAAGTTTCTAAATGGTCAAGTGACGAATTTAAACAACATAATAAAATATGGTGAAAAATATGAATCAAGAAGAGTGAGCTCCATTACCCTTTTATTATTCGTAACAAAAAAAGGGAATAGATCTCTACTTTAGAGGGAGGTTTAGTTATTTGTTTTAGGGGAAGATAGAGGGAGGTTATCCTTGTTAGGGGGAGTTTATTTATGATTAGTTATTATCATTTACTCTGTTAATCCATGGTTCTCCTACACTCTGATGTATTCTCTTTGTCTCCTACTACTATTTTCTTGCTATTATCTATTTTTGTATTAACCATAGTTGTTTAAGAATAGCAGTTCTCCCCCGGCACACAGCAGCTCGACAATTTCCTTATATTTTTTTATATTTCGTTATGTATTGTGTCAATTGTACCTAGGAGTCAATTTTCATGTATACGAATTTTATTTCGGTGGTGTCTGAATCTGTGATTATCTTATATTTTATTTTATTATTATGTATTGGGTTTTGTAATGGAATTACAAAAGGGGGAGATTGTTAGTCGTATTTTGTATTGGCATATTCTATGACCATATCGGGCTACTCGTTTGGTCATTCGTCGGTACATTTCATGTGTTTGGAAGCTCTTTATCATATATTCATTTGATGATCGTCATCGTGCCTCTACTAGTGACCACGGCTGCTCGTCATCCAATTCGCGCTCGAGCACTACTTATAGAGCAGCGAGAGCTCAAGGCACGCTCGAATATCTATTGAGAGCCAATTCTCGAGAAGCCGGGCTCAAGGCACACTCAAGTGCTATATGTAGTAACTCCATGCCCGAAAATAACTCGACCCATGCTCGAGCGTAAAAAATAGTGTTGCAGCACTTGAGGACAGCTCGACATGTGCTCGGGCGGTGCTGTATGTGATCGTGAAACCCTAGCAAGCGCACGAGTGCCACAGCGCGCTTTCTTCCAACGGTTATAGTTTAACATATTTTTTTGGCTCATTATATATATATGTCTTATAATTTTAACCATACTGCTTTTTGGAGCGACTTTGGAGCAACTTTTACCTTGAAAAATCTCTCCTCTTTGTACTCAAATTTTGAGAAAACTTCACTTCAATGATTGTATTTTATTGACAAAGTTTTCTCTCAATATCATGTTTTATCCTTTACACATCTTCCCATCTGTTAACCTTCGTGGTGATATCAGTGGCATGGATATTGGGCTCTAGTGGTGTATGGCAATTCAAGTAGTTCATGAGAAAAAAATAGCTTAAAGATCAGAATGTGTCTGATTCCGTTACCAAAGAAAATCCAAGGAGTTTCTTAGTAAGGATCACAAGATAGGAGTAAATCGATTAGATTAGTGCGTTTGTATCACCCGATATGTAAGTTGATTTTTATAATGCATATCTTTACTGACCGTTGAAACTTGAAGGATTTTTCTCGATAGTCACGGTTATTAAGTTTTTCATTTATCACCAAAAAAACACGTCTTTATTACCTATTGCTTTACTTTTTTTTGCTTGTTATTATTTATATTATCTAAATTCAAATATTCTTTACGTATATTG
>JAODPA010004940.1:0-13958 GCA_025585075.1 Nepenthes mirabilis | reverse complement strand
TTAACTGCTGACCTCCTGTTTGTTTTGGTGGTGCGCAGGACCCGCACTCAGTGAACGGATCCGGATCGGGTCACCAAAATCCGAATTTGTTCGAAGTCGGATCCAGGTACGCATCAAATAGTAAAAGTATAATGATAACTACACAGTAAAAGTACAATAATGACTACACAGTAAAAGTTCAATGATGATAACTATTCATTAATAGTAAAGATTCGGCAATTATCAAAGAAAATAAAAGGCAACGATGATAAAGATTAAAGTGACGCATAACAACATTGATACTTTATCATTATCAAGATTCCTACTCAATTACAATCCAACGGCCCAGATGATTTTTAGATAGCTATATAATGGCACTTCAGACGTAGAATTCAGTAGAACCTCAGAGAACCAAGAAGGCCTTGAACTTAAGAAAACCATAAGCCTTTTCAAAGCCTCCAATGAGATAGAGTCCAGTGCTTCAACGCATTATCCCAGTGTCTCTATCCTCTTATAATCAAACCTTTAGCCAATCTTTTGTATCAAACTTTGTATTCCATTTCCCAACTCTTACCTTTCTTCTCCTGTATCAACCGTTGTATCTGCAATATCCTGTAATGTTTGTATTGGGTCCCATGTCCTAGCCCATGAAGAATTCCGAGCCCATGAAGGATTCAGCGGCCCATGAAGGATTTGGATGCCGGCGCAGGGCGGTGAGCCCAGCCTAGGAACCAGAGCGCGTGAGAAGCCCATGCTAGCGAAGGACAACGGAACCCTACAACGTATTTAATGCGTTGCCAAGAAGCCGGCGAGAAGGCAGAAATGCTAGCCAATAGAGGAGTGGCTGGCGTAGCACCAGCACCTCACACAACCACCTGTAGGCGGCCAACCCATCCTCATTCCGAGAATAATCAGGCGTGGTCACCAACCCTAGAAACCTGCCAACTGCAGCAGAATGGCCGCCGGCGTGACCGGCGGTCCAGCGCATTGACCAGAGGCACGACAGCCCTCGCAACGAGCATTTTGGCGCCCAGAGACCAACGGGAGAGGCATATAAAACCCCTCACGCCCCACAGAGAAAAGGATTCCCCGATCTGATCTAATCTGATCTGAATCTCCGACTGCTCCCCGAATCTTGATCTCAATCCTGAATCAAACTAAGCAGGCTCGAAGCATCCTTCTTCTCATCTCGATCACAAGCTAGCAACGAATAGGAACTGAGGGTCGACTCACTTCCACCCCTAACGTTCTAGCTCACGATCACTCCCCCCACGTCTTCTCAGACTCGGGGAAAGTTAGTCACCCGCTGCGGTGCACTAAAGGAGCAAGGCCTCCTACCACCTGCTCATTGCATTCTCTACGCCATCATTCACGCATCTCTTACGATTACAGCATTCAACCACGCACCTCTCATTGCGTGCGCCATTTTCGTTCATTGCGGGAATTTATTGACTTGAGCGTCGGAACGGCCTCGGTGGGAGAAATTCTGCCAGACCCCTGACCACTTGTTTGTTCGTTTGTGTTGTGCAGGTCCAGGTTCACAGCGACGGAGATTGGACCATTTCCTTGACGTCGCCGCGCGCTAAGGAATCCGAAGGCTCTCTAATCTGTACGACAACGGCGGACTCGAAACGTAACATTGGCGCCGTCTGTGGGAAACTGACGAGAAGCAGAGTGTCTCTTTCCCACCTCACTTCTGAACAACAGAAAATTGTGAACACCCGAGCACAAGCTAGTACTTTGGCGATGGAGGTCGTCGCCCAAAGTGAAGCTCCCCCTGCCGGCAACCAAGCGAATGACCGCCCAAAGCCCGATGTCCATCGCCTGGCCGCAGACGTGGGCGATATCAAGCTAGTCCTCCGTGCCTTGTGCGAACATACGGGATCCCCGTGGCCAGGGGCTGCCCCTCCAGCATCTCAGGCCTCCACCTCCAGGAGAGAGAGGCGTCGAGGAGCCGCTCGCAAGAGGCGAGCCAACCGGCCCAATGACGCCGCAATCCACTCGGCCCCAGGCGGAGAGAATCCCAGCGAAGCTGAAAGTCATCCCACTCACGATGACCGGGAGGGAACCCCTGAAGGGCGTAACCCCCGAAACTCGCGCGGTAACGGGAGACAGACAACCGCCGGCTCTAACGATGCACGAGCCACTCAGGCGGAGAGTCGCCACCTCCGACCGGCTCAACCACACCTCCAGGACCCCACGGAGCTCCGCGATGTGATCAACGCGCGGAGAGGCACCATGGACCCGTCGATAGAGGAGAAAGTCAAGGTGTTGTGGGACATCCTGCATAAGGAGAAGCCCACGCCCTCCTCCGCCAACCTCCGGAGGTCGCCCTTCGCCATGGACTTGCGGACCCAGCCATTGCCGAACAAGTTCAAGATGCCGGTCCTGGAGGGATACGACGGAAGCAAGGACCCGATGGACCACCTCAACTGCTTCCGTACTCACCTATTTCTGCAAGGGGCAAGCGAGGCCATGATGTGCCAGTGCTTTCCCGTCACCCTCACAGGGGACGCGTTGCTCTGGTTCCATGGCCTCCCCCCGAACTCCATACGCTCGTTCGACGAGCTCGCTGATAACTTCCTGAGCCAGTTCGCCTCCAGCCGAAGGGAGAAGAGGCAACCACGGCACCTGGTCCGCCTCCGCCAGAGGTCAGATGAAAGTCCGAAGAGGTTCCTGGATCGCTTCATCACTGAGGCGCGGCGGATCCCCCAACTCTCCAACGAGCTGAAATCAACGCCTTCGTCGCCACCGTGGCGGCGGGGGACTTCTTCAAGCACCTGTCACACCAACGCCCTCAGACCTTCCGGGAGGCTGAGACCATCGCTCGGGTGTACATCACTGCCGAAGAGGCTAATGAGGCGAAATGCCCCGAGCGAGTGGACTGGCCCCCGGAAGCCCCCGGAAGCATCTGGCGAGAGAAAGAGGGACGGCGACAGCCAGCGCTTCCCAGAGCGCCGAAAACAGCAGCGGCCCCCGCCACAGCCCAGAAAGGACTACAGCCGAGCCTCCCTAACTCCTCTGAACGACAGCCACACGAACATCCTGATGCAGATCCAGGATGAAAAGTTCTTCAAGTGGCCAAAGACACCCAAGGTTCCCAGCGGCAACGACCACACAAAATACTGCCAGTTCCAGCGCTGCCTGGGACACTCCACCGAGAACTGCCGGACCCTGCAGCAGAAGATCGAGGATCTGATCCGGTGCGAACATTTGAAACGGTTCGTAAAGAGCTCAGGGCAGGGACTAGCGAACTCTGATGGTGAAGCCAGTGAGCCTCCACGGGCTCGCACGGCCGCTGGCGTGGTTAGTATGATTTCCACCACGGTGGTCGGAGACGCCAAGCGCGGGCAGCCGGAACCGACTTCCAGCAACAGGCGAGCAAGGATAGGGGTTAGGGATGATGTCAGTAGCTTTAGCAGCAACAATATAGCTCATATAACCTCTCCCCATACCGACCCCCTTGTTGTATCAGCCCTCGTTTCAGGCGGTGGAGACGACTACCAACTGAAACGAGTTTTCATTGATAATGGAAGCTCACAAAATTTGTTGTACCTCACTGCTTTCTTTAAACTTGGATTAAAAAGAAGCCAGATGAAAACTGCAAGTGGGGCCTTGTACGGCTTGGACAACGAGCCAGTCCCCGTGCAAGGGGTAGTTCGACTGGAAGTCACTATGGGGACCCACCCGCGTTCTATGACGCGAGAGTTGGCGTTCCTATTTGTTAACCTTCCATCCTTCTACAACGTCATACTGGGGAGACCTTTTCTGACCACCTTCGGAGCTGTTACGTCCATCCCGCACCTGAAGGTGAAGTTTTCCACCCTATGGGGTGTGGGAGAAGTCCTCGGAGACCAGGAGATGGGACGCACATGATACCTGTCCCAGATCAATCCGGCGGGGCCATCCTACCCAGACGAAGACCTTGACCTCTGCGACGAGACCTCGCTGCAACAGGTCCAGTCCGGAGAAGAAACTGAGGCGATCCCACTGAACCCTTTCGAGCCGGAACGATGCATCAACGTGGGGAGATCCCTCCAACTTTTGGAGCGCGACAGGTTAATTACCTTCCTTAGGGCTAACTCCGACGTATTTACGTGGGTGCCCGTTGACATGCCCGGGATACCGGCCGAGGTCATAGTCCACAAGTTGGGCCTTAACTCGAGCTGAAAGCCCGTTCGACAGAAGCAGAGGAACCACTCCGTCGAGAAGTTGGTTGCCATCAGGGAAGAAGTGAAGAAGCTCTTGGACGCTGGATTCATCAGAGAAGTTCAGTACCCGGAGTGGCTGTCCAACGTTGTACTGGTAAAAAAGAGTAGCGACAAGTGGCGGATGTGCATTGACTTCACGGATGTGAACAAGGCCTGCCCGAAAGACAGCTTTCCGCTTCCAAAGATAGACCAGCTCGTGGACTCCACGTTCGGGTACGAACTCCTGTCCTTTATGGACGCATACTCTGGGTACAACCAGATTTGGATGGATCCACGGGACGAGGAGCACACATCGTTCATGACAGACTAGGGGACGTATTGTTACAGAATGATACCCTTCGGTCTCAAGAATGCTGGCGCGACTTACCAGCGCCTCGTGAACAAGATGTTCGAAGCCCAGATCGGACGGAACGTGGAGGTGTATGTCGATGACATGCTCTTGAAGAGCAGAGTCGCCGGCAGCCACATCAGTGACCTAGATGAGACTTTTTAGGTCCTCCGACGGCATGGGATGAAGCTCAATTCCGCCAAGTGTACGTTCGGAGTGACCTCGGAAAAGTTTCCAGGTTTTATCGTGTCGCAACGCGGCATCGAGGCCAACCCGGAGAAGATCGGAGCCATCCTCGACCTGAACCCTCCGCGGACGATAAAGGAAGTACAGAAGCTGACGGGGCGAATAGCAGTCCTCTCGGGGTTCCTCACCAAGTCAGCAGAAAAATACTTGCCATTCTTCAAGGCACTAAGGGGCACCAAATCGTAGGGGTTCAAGTGGAGTGAAGAATGCGACGAAACTTTCAGAGAACTGAAAACTTACCTCTCCAGCGCACCGCTCCTAAGCTCGCCGCGCGAAGGAGAAGACCTCTACCTCTACATGGCCACATCCGCAGCGGCCCTCAGCTCGATATTAGTGGCGGAGCACGAGGGCAGACAACAGCCGGTATACTACGTAAGCCAGGTGATGACTGATGTGGAGGCCCGCTATCGGCACGCTGAGAAGATGGCGCTCACGCTCGTCTACACGGCGCGGAAGCTACGACCCTATTTCCAATCGCACCGGATCGTCGTACTAACAGACCAGCCGCTGAAGTCGATCTTGCAGAAGCCGGAGACGTCCGGCCGGCTGGTTAAGTGGGCTGTCGAGTTAGGGGAATTCGACCTGGAGTTTCGGCCCCGACCAACCGTAAAAGGACAGGCTCTGACAGACTTTATCGTCGAAGCGGCGATGCCGGCACAGGAAGAAGACAGTAACCTAGGAAGTACAGCAGATGACGATCCCGCTCTGTGGACCCTGAATGTAGACGGATCATCTACCCAGGCAGGCAGCGGAGTTGGTGTCGTGCTAAAGACTCCTGATGGCACAGAGATCACATACTCTGTCAGACTTGCCTTCCCAGCCACGAACAATGTGGTGGAGTATGAGGCCCTCCTCGCGGGCCTGCGACTGGCGAAGGAGTGTTCCGCGTGGTCGTTGGTCGTGCGTAGTGACTCCGAACTTGTGGTCAATCAGGTGAATGGGAACTTTGACGCCTTGAACCCACAGCTTGTGAGGTACCTGGTGAAAGTGAAGGCCCTGATCCCTGAGTTCGGTCGGATTGAGATCGAGCACATCCTGAGATCGGAGAACGAGCGCGCTGACTGACTGGCCCGGGACGCTGCCGCCAGGACCACGGAGCAGTACGCGAGAGAGCCCAGGTAAGTCCTGACCGCACCTAGCATTGACACCAAAGACAAAGAAGTGCTACAGGTTGACGCAGGGAGCAATTGGATGACACCGTACATGAAGTACCTGACCGAAGGAATCCTACCGGAGGATGACAATGAGGCCAAGCGAATCAAGAAGACGGCAGGATGGTACACAATCCTGAATGAGAGGCTATACAGGCGAGGATACTCCACTCCCCTCCTGAAGTGCCTCACACCGAAGGAAGCCGACTGCGCATTGGCAGAAGTGCATCTGGGACTGTGCGGCTCACACATCGATGGCAAGAACCTGGCATTCAATGTCATACGACAAGGGTTCTACTGGCCCACCATGAAGCAAGACGCTATGGAATTCGTTCGAAAGTGTGAAAGTTGTCAGGTCCATGGTAACATGACCCACCAGCCGCACACAGAGCTGCACTATCTCCAATCCCCATGGCCATTCGCACAATGGGGGCTCGACATACTTCGGCCCCTACCTCTGGCTGCCGGGCAAAGAAAATTCTTGATTGTCGGCATCGACTACTTTACCAAATGGGTAGAAGTCGTCCCTCTCGCCAGGATCACGAAGCAAAATGCGACGGAATTCCTCCGTCAAGCTATCGTTTGCCACTTTGGGATCCCTGAGGTCGTAGTGACCAATAACGAAACCCAATTCACAGGCAAGCGCTTCACGAAGTACTACCGCGACCTTCGCATCAAACTGATACATACGTCTGTGGCATACCCCCAGGCGAACGGACAGGTCGAGTTCACCAACCGCACGCTGCTGCATGGATTGAAGACCAGACTGGAAGACGCAGGGGGCTCTTGGACTGAAGAGTTGCCTTCCGTGCTATGGTCGTATCGAACAACTCCGAGGGAGCCGACAAGGGAGACGCCCTTCAACCTTTGCTTTGGGGCTGAGGCTGTGGTTCCCGTGGAGGTGGGAATGCCAAGCTTGCGGATCGAATGTTTCGACCCAGCCACCAACGAACAAAGGCTTCGGAAAAGTATGGACCTGCTCTAGGAAGTTCAAGACTCCGCACGACTACGAACCGCGGCCTATCAGTAGCGAGTCGCACGGTACTACAACAAGCGGGTAAAAGCTCGCCCGCTGGAAGTTGGAGATCTGGTCCTCCGAAGCGTAGAGGCGACGGGAAAGACCGCAAACAGGAACAAACTCTCCCCTGGGTGGGAGGGCCGGTTCCTCGTCTCCGCAATCCTCCGGAGCGGAGCGTACAAGTTGCGCGCCCAGAACGACAAACTGGTCCCGCAGACCTAGAACGCCGCCAACTTAAGGAAGTACTATCAATGATGCTACGACCGCTAAGGTAAGTCGTACGTGCATACATCATAATGAATGCTTGGGCATGAGCTTTACCTTTTGATTAACATAATCACTCTTTCTATCATACTGCATATTCATTTGTGTGAATTGGTGACATGCATTGCATCCATAAAAAACACAACCTAGATTGCCCCTAAGTCGGGAGGACAAGCGTCCTTCCGTAAATTTAGTCCTTGGCCCAGCGCCAGGCGGTCCGAACGCAACTATCTCAGCACTCCGTCTCCGCGCAAGACGGCCAGGGACGGCCCCATGCATCTTGGCTTCGCGCCAACAGGCCCAAGCGGCCCCCTGCGCTTTGGCGCCGCGCCAGACGGCCCGGAAGCAGCCACTCGTAGGACAAGACACCTTGTCAAAAGGACCCAGGCGGTCCAAACAGGCTTCGCGTCGACAACCCAGGCGGTCAAAACATCAGGCCTGGGGGCTTCTGAAGTCCCCAATCCACAGCCGACAAAACCTTAGAGGGCAAAAATCGCAGGCGTGCGGCGACCTCCTTGAACAGAGGAGAGCACCCTCAATCTACAATGGTCGTGGGCTAGGACCTAAACTTGGTGATCATAACGCCTTAAGCAAGGGCCGCACACCACCCGCAATTATACGCGACCGAGTCCTAGACCTAGGAGTCCGGTTACCGTGGCCTGACAACCGCGCTAACCCCCGTTGTGGCTCCAGGGGCTTGGCGACGACATCCGCTCCACCGGATCGAGCCGCCTAAACGCGTGAGCTGTGACGACATCCTCTTACGAAGGACAAGCACTACGCAAGAAGGCGCCTGGATAGGGCCTTAGCGACAATGGCTCCAAAGAGCCTAGCGTTCAAGCATAAAACGTAATCCCACAGATTACAGCAAACGAAGAATGCAAGCCACATTTCATGACAGAAGAAGCACTAGTGCAAGGGAGAAAAAAGACACTTCTCATTCATGCATAAGGAACTAGTGTGATACAAAAACAAAAGACGATTCAACAACCAACGAAAACAGAGACTAATTGGGAAGACTTGATGGACCAGCCTCTTGATGAAAATTCCTCAGCCGAGATGCCTCGTCTACCCCGGTGTTCCCCGGATGGAAAACTCCCTCAGGGACATGGGGAGCTGCCAGGGAGGCGATCTTGTGACATAGGCGGATGCCGTCCCAATACCGAGCCTCCAACGCTAGCTGTGATTCCGCCACGGAGGACAGGACCACCAAGTCTCTGGCCAACCTAGCAACTTTGTCCTTCGAGGCAGTAAGAAGGGCCTCCAACCGCTCCACTCTCTGCCGCTGTTGCCCACACTCCTCCTTGAGAGATGCGGACTGCGCCCGTCCGCTGGAGATGAACTGCTGACCGCTGGAGATAACTTGCTGCAAGTCCCTGTGAAGGAGGGCAGCCAACACATCAAAATGGGCGACCTCACCCGAAGCCTGCATAAGAAGCAACATCGAAGGCATTCCCAGGATAGGCAACAATGGAAGAAGGCCAGATAGAAGCAACCGTACCTGAGAAGGGGCGACGCTCGTTGAATGTGCGTGATCACCCGGAAGAGCCCCTCCACGGAGTTCCGTGCCCGCGCCTGCTGGAGGCGGACTGGCTGGAAGGGTGGCGGCTGTAGGAACGCTCGGCGGCTCCTGCCACGAGGACGTCCCGGCTGCCCCCTCGCCGGCCTCGACCGGATCAACTGCGCGCCAGGCGCTTTCCTCTGGAGACAAAGCCATACCTTCGGGGAGCCTGTATTCTGAGATAGGCTCCACCAGGATCGCTGTCAGCATTACAGGCCCCCTGGCCTCCGGTGTCGGGACAGGCGCGGCTATGAGTGGCCCCTCCGGATCCCCAAGAACAACAACGTCATCCTCTGCCACTGGAACGACGACCGAACGAGCGAGGGGACTTCCAGTGGGTAGAGACTCCACCTCGCAGACTTCGTGAGCGGCTAATCCTGCGACTGAAGTCGACGACGGCTCGGCGGTTTCCCCTGGCGACCCGCGCTTGTGGGTCTCTTCGAAGCCGGACTACCCCCTTCAACAGAAGAGCTGGCGATCCGTCTCCTGGACCTCCTCGTAGAAGTCCCCTCGGCTTCCCTCGGCTTCCCTCATCCTCTTAAGGGTAGCCTCGTCCTCATCATCATCCGGCGACGATTCCAACAATGAGCAGCTCTCCTCCTCGTCCCCCCCGGGCGGGGGAGGAGCGGTTGCATCTCCAGGATCTCCCTTACCTGGTCCAGCGATCGCCCATCCCGAAGGAGATCCCCATTTGCAGACTTCGAACGTGATGGAGGTAAGGAAGTAGCCCTGAATCGAGAACTTCTCCTCCTCAGACTTGATGATGGATATCAGCTTCGTTGACTCCGCAGCATCCTCATCAGTTGGCTTGTCCCGAAAGTACTCTGAGATGGGACCCCACACTCGCGGGAGCTCGGAGTCAGAGGGCTACTGCAGAAAGAAGAAGCGCTCCTTCCAGCCCTTCACCGAGTTGGGGTTGGTGCCGCGAAAACGAAACCCAGCCGTGGGGGACATCGACACCCAATCTTCTGACTCTGTAAACCGGAAGATCAATCTCGCTGCCTTGGCATCAAAAGAGCTGCTGTGAAGAATGGAAAAAATGCACAGGGACATCAGATAGCACAAAGCATTGGGGTGCAGCTTTGCCATCGGAACTCCCAGCGCTTCCACCACCGCATACAGCGTGCAGTGCGTAGGGTAACGAAGCCCCCTCAGATGGTGCTCATACACCGTAATGAAACCCGCTTGGGGGGGCGCTGGCTCTATCCAACGCGCCGGGAGCACGGTAACTCCAATCGCTGGGAAGGCCATAGTCAACCATAGGAGAAGCAATGTTTCCAGCAGTCAAGACGGACTTGGTGTTGTGAACACCATGACGCGCGACTCTGGGAGCCTGGGAAGAAGAAGAGCTTTCTCTCTTTATCACCATATTTCTCTCTCAGAAGACACAAGTACGTTGCAGGGAAAGTTTCAGCGGAAGAAAGAAGGCGAACCCCGATTGGTTTAAATAGGCAATGGAAAGCCAGAAGGCGGAAAACCAAAACGGCACCGCCACAGGCGATCAGGACTCGTGTTGGCTTCGCAACACATCGTAAGATCCGAAATCATCCGTAATCATGGCCAAACACCAGACTGACAGGCGCGTCCCCTCAGCTGTCTGGTGAGGATCCACGCTGGCGTCGGCGCATTAAATAAAGGCTCACGATAGTAGAGCCCATGAAAAAGCGCACGGTAGCGCAAAACTGGAAAACCAATCAAGAAGCAGGAAATACGGAAGGCAAAGCGGTGCGACAAAAATAACGACTTTCATTATATCGACAAATCCCGTTACAACGGTTACAAAAAAAGAGAGAGAAGAGCACGATGGCGACGAAGACAGCTAATGGTCCCAGTGGCCGGTGGAGGAGCTTTGAACGTGGTAGTCAACCAACTGATCTCGAGTTCTGGCAAGCGATTTGCGAGGATCTAGAACACCCATGCGGAAGCTTGGATCCTCCAACGAAGCCAGCCTTCGGCAAAGCCTAACGGCGTCAAAATAACTCCGCTCCAGGGTAGGGTTCACTCCCTCCGATCGAAGCCTCGACCCAGCTCCGACCGCAGCTCGGCGACCTCAGCCTCGTGTTGTTGCTTGAGTCGCTCGATCTCTTCTTCGAGCGCCAATGCGCGGGCCTGCGCATCCACATCGGCGCCAACGAGGCGAGTGATCCTGGCCTCAGCCCGCAGACCAGCGACCTCAGCCTCGTGTTGACGCTTAAGTTGCTCGACCTCTCTTTCAAGAGCCAATATGCGGGCTTGCGCCCCCACATTGGCACCAAGCAGACGTGTGGCCCTGGCCTCTGACTCGGCCCAAGCGCTTTCCAAACGTGCGGCACGGACCCTCAGCCACTCCACTTCGGCGGAAGCCACCCCCCGGCGCGGCTCAACCCTCTCGAAACCCGGAGGCGCTCTCCTACTCTGAGAAGGACCCGCTACTGTGGATTCGGACCGAGCCCCTCCTGAAGAGCGGGCCCCCGAAGTCCCGGCAGTGTGAGAGTCGAACTCAGACTCGTCAGAAGAGCGTTCCGTATCGCTAGAGGTATCTTCCATTGATTTTGCAGCAAGAAGACACGCACAGGAAGAGCAAACTGCCGATGAAACGTGCAAATGCAAAGGAGTGCCAGGCTCCAGGGGAAAATGGCGTGTTTAAATAGGCGAGTTTTCTCCTAAAGAGGCGGCAACTCCAAAAGACAGGAAGCATTAAGACGCGACCAATGGGGATTTTACACGTGGAGGGCTCATAAAGCCTCGTGCGTTTTCAAGGCGAGGCTCTGCGACGCGACGTCTCCTGACCGTGCAGGAATTAAATGCACCAGTCACCCCTGAAGACGCGACCGCTGACAGAGACTCCTCGAGCTCTCACAGAGTTATACGCAGATCTCCAGGGCAGAACACCTGGCAACGAAAAAGAGCGCACGCAGGTAAGACGAAAATGAAGGCAAAAAGAAACTACTTCTTTTATTAATCAATACTTTCTTATAAAGTACAAAGTCTGCAACAACAAGGTTACAAGAAAGACAAAGGAAGACTACGGTGCGAAGCCTCGCATGCTTCGTCGCTACGCCCCAGATGAGCCCGGCGAACGTGATCCACATGAGATCCCCACGGCTCGAGCCGTCGGTGGTTCGTCGAGCGGACTGGTTTGGAGGTGCAAAGCATCCCCCGGTGGAAGTCACCAGAGTTCAATCCACCGGGGTGCGGGAAGCACCGAGGCCAGGAAAGCGCTCCGAGAAAGTAGGGTGAGAAACCCAGCTTCCACGGAGGGCTACTGACCTCGCATCCTCCTATGGTTGGCGCACTAGCTAGACGCACGGGAAGAGCACGTGCGGAAGCCTTCACCTTACGGATGAAGATACCCGCAGGGATTCCGCCGAGACTCTGTCCCAGGTCAGCCGAGCCACAACCTGGAAGGATGCACGCGACGACAGCGGAATGGCCAAGCCGTTCCCGTTAGCACGGAAGGCAAGCTGCGGACTGAAGGTTAAGACAGTCTTCGCCAAGAGCTTCGAGCATTCGGCCGATCCATCCAACTCCTTCTCGAACACCCGCCAAGGCGGGGAAAGCCAGGATCTTCTCATAGCCTCTCCGATGGTTGCTAAGTGATGAACTCAACTTGCTCGAGCGCCCCTCCTATTTATGAGCGAGGAGCAAGCCACTCTCTTACCCAACGCTACACGACATCCATTAGACGTCTCTCACCAGACAGGAGAGACTCCTAGTTAGACGCCACCCAGGGCGCGCGAATCTCGCCTGGTGAAGTGATAACTCGTGGCAGCGCCTGAAAAGCCTGCCTTGGCCCCTGGGGAAGGCGTGAACTCAGGAAGCGACAAACAAGTAGCACGGCACAAGGAAGGTTGTGAGGCTGCGGAATGGGCCCAAGGGACATGCCAGGCCCGACCATTGGCCGGCTCAGGCATGGGGGGCTAGTGTTGGGTCCCATGTCCTGGCCCATGAAGAATTCTGAGCCCATGAAGGATTCAGTGGCCCATGAAGGATTTGGATGCCGGTGCAGGGCGGTGAGTCCAGCCCAGGAACCAGAGCGCACGAGAAGCCCATGCTGGCGAAGGACAACGGAACCCTGCAACGCATTTAATGCGTTGCCAGGAAGCCGGCGAGAAGGCAGAAAGGCTAGCCAATAGAGGAGTGGTTGGCGCAGCACGAGCACCTCACACAACCACCTGCAGGCGGCCAACCCATCCTCGTTCCGGGAATGATCAGGCGTGGTTACCAACGCCAGAAACCTGCCAACTGCAACAGAATGGCCGCCGGCGTGACCGGCAGTCCACAGCATTGACCAGAGGCGCGACAGCCCTCGCAACGGGCATTTTGGCTCCCAGAGACCAACGGGGGAGGCATATAAAAGCACTCACGCCCCACAGAGAAAAGGATTCCCCGATCTGATCTGATCTGATCTGAATCTCCGACTGCTCCCCGAATCTTGATCTCAATCCTGAATCAAACTAAGCAGGCTCGATGCATCCTTCTTCTCATCTCGATCACAAGCTAGCAACGAATAGGAACTAAGGGTCGACTCACTTCCACCCATAACGTTCTAGCTCACGATCACTCCCCCCACGTCTTCTCAGACTCGGGAAAAGTTAGCCACCTGTTGCGGTGCACTAAGGGAGCAAGGCCTCCTACCACCTGCTCATTGCATTCTCCATGCCATCATTCACGCATCTCTTACGCTTACAACATTCAACCGCGCACCGCTCATTGCATGCGCCATTTCCGTTCATTGCGGGAATTTGCTGACTTGAGCGTCGGAGTGGCCTCGGTGGGAGAAATCCTGCCAGACCCCTGACCTCTTGTTTGTTCGTTTATGTTGTGTAGGTCCAGGTTCACAGCGACGGAGACTGGACTCTTCCCTTGACGCCGCCGCGCGCTAAGGAATCCGAAGACTTTCTAATCCGTACGACAACCGCAAACTCGGGACGTAACAGTTTGTATCAACGCTTTTATCAATTAAGGATTATCAAGGTTTATCACGTGTTCTTGCAATATTGGAAAATTTTTTTCTCTCTAAATTGTTAAAATTTTTAAAATTTTTAAATGGTAGATTCTGTTCTCTAAATTTTATGAAAAAAATTAAATCATTAACCTTTGACTAAAAAAAACTTAGGATACCTAAGAATTGTCCAGCCTTAGCCCCCACTCCTAAATGCCCAATTTTTATGGTCTAAAAATAGGCACCTAACAAATTATAATAAAATAATTCTAAAAT
>JAODPA010004930.1:0-13958 GCA_025585075.1 Nepenthes mirabilis | reverse complement strand
TAGTCTGCCCACCTTTACCTAACCCAAATAATCAAAAAAATTTTTGTCTAATGAGTTTTACTCATAAGTGTGCATTTCTTCGTTTATTGCAGAAGATTTCTGACTTGAGTGTCAAAATATTTTTGGTGGAAGAACATCCCGCCAACATCTTACCTCTTGTTTGTAATTTGTGTTGTCCAGGGTCTAAATTGAGGAGAGCGAATACCGAACTCGTTCGAGATCCAACCCAAGTGCGGAATCCGAAGGCTCCCTAATCCGCCAGAGAACTCGAACCCAGGGATGCAACATTGGCACCATTTGTGGGAAACGATAAAAAGTCTAACCTCTTATCTCAACATTCATTCTCCTATGCAAAAAAATGGTCAACACTAGAGCAAAAGTAAGCGCGCAACTAAGGGACACTGCCGCCTGTGGCGACGACCCCTCAGTAGGTAGCCGTGCCGGCGCACAACCAAAGCCCGATGTGCGCAAGTTGGCTACCAATATAAACGACATGAAGTAAATGCTTCAAGCATTGTACACTCGAGAAGGAGTACAGTGGACGAGAGCTCCTCCCCCGGGGCCCGAGGCGTCGACCTCCAAGCGGAGGAGGCACGATGCGAGGGCCCCTAGAGTGAAGACGACTAGGCCTGACGATGCTGAGGTCCAAACGGCCTCAGGCAGTAGGGCCCAAACGACAGTTAGGAGCCTCCCTAGTAGGGACGGGTCGGTAGAAAGCCTAGAGAGGCGAAATCTTCGCAACTCCAGCAGTGACAGGAGGCCAACAACCGGATGAGAGGGCTTGTGCAGTATGCAGCCACCCCGTATGGGCAACCACCACGACTAGCGCAACCCACAGGACAACTCCGAGCTCCAAGCCTTCATCAATGTGAAGAGGAGCAGGCCCACCCCTTGGATAGAGGAAAAGGTAGACATGATATGGAACCACGTGTTCAAGGGAGAACTCGGACGACTAGCACTCAACCTGTGAAGGCCACCGTTCACCATGGGCATTCGGACTTAGCCGCTCCCCCTCAAGTTCAAGATGCCAATGTTGGACGGGTACGACGAAAGTACGGATCCGATGGATCACCTAGACTACTTCCGCACACACCTATTTCTCCACGAGGCAAGTGAGGCTGTCATGTGCTAGTGCTTCCTCCTCACACTTAATGGGGATGCCATGCTTTGATTCCACAGCCTCCAGCATAACTCCATCCGCTCCTTCGACGAGCTCGCCGATTGCTTCTTGAGCCGGTTCACCTCTAGCAGGAGGGAGGAGAAGCAGCTTTGGCACCTTGTCCGCCTCCGCCAAAGGCCGAAGGAGAGCCTGAAGAGGTTCCTCACTCGCTTCATCACCGAAACCCATCAGATCCCCCAACTCTTTGACAAGATGAAGCTCAGCGCCTTCATTGCTACATTGGCAGCGGGGGAGTTCTTCAAGCACCTGGTGCACTAGTGCCCTCAGTTCTTCTGAGAAGCTGAGGGCATCGCTCAAGCCTATATTTTAGCAGAGGAAGCCAACGAGGTGAGGCGTCCCAAACGTGTGAACTGACCACCGAAGGGGCCGGTCGTTGGAAAGAAGAGAAACAGAGATGGCAGCCGCTTCCAGGAGTGCCGCAAACAACCGCAGCTCGAGCTGAGTGCCCGGAGGGAGTAAACATCCGCTCGAACATCCTGATACAGATCAGAGATGAAAAGTTCCTAAAGTGGCCCAAAGCGCCAAAGAACCCAAGGGATGGAGACCAAACAAAATATTGCCATTTCCACCGGTCCCTGGGACACACCACGGAAGACTACTAGACCTTGCAGAAGGAGATAGAAGACCTAATCCGCCGGGAGCACCTCACATGGTTCCTGAAGGGCTCAGGGTAGGCCCCTGGGGCATCCGAAGGCGAAACCAGAGAGCCACTAAGGAACTGCACCACCGCCGGCATAATCAGCATGATTTCAAGCAGGTCGGCCAAGAGCAGTGGGCAAGGACGACCAGAACATGCTTCCAGCAGCAAGAGAGCGAGAGTAAAGACTAGGATTGATGTCATTAGTTTTAGTAGCGACGGTATGACACATGTAACTTCTCCTCATTCCGACCCTTTTGTTGTATCAGCCCTCATTTTGGACGGTACACTTGACTGCCAACTGAAACGAGTTTTTATTAATAATGAAAGCTCTAAAAATTTACAATATCTCAATACATTTTTTAAGCTTGGATTGAAAAAGAGCCATATGAGAGCAACCGAACCCCTTTATCCGGCCTGGATAATGAACCCGTGCCTGTGCGGGGGAAGATCTAGCTAGAGGTCACAATGGAAACTTACTCACGTGCGGCCACGGGAGAATTAATGTTCCTCATCATTGATTTGCCGTCAGTCTACAACGCCATCTTAAGCAGACCGTTCCTTACTATCTTCAGGGCCGTAACGTCAATCCCTCATCTAAAGATGAAGTTCCCAACCCTAAACGGAGTGGGGGATGTGTTTGGCGATCAGGCGATGGGATGAACGTGCTACCTGTCCCAAGTTGCCCTAACAGAACCAGACCGATTGGCTAGGGACTTGGATTTCTGTGATGAAATTATGCTACAGCAAGCACAATCGGGTGAGATGACAGAGATGGTCCCTCTGAACCCCACCAAACCTAAGAAGTGTGTGCACATCGGTGGTTCCTCGACCACAGTGGTCTGCGATCGGCTCGTGAGCTTCCTCAGGAGAAACTCTGATGTCTTCACATGGGTTTCCGCCGACATGCTCGGGATATCGGCCAGAGTAATGATCTATAAGTTGGGCCTCGATCCCGACCACAAATCCGTCAGGAAGAAGTGTAGGAACCATTCTGTTGAGAAGCTGATAGCCATAAGAGAAAAGATAAAGGAGGCTGCGGGATGTTGGGTTTATAAGGGAAGTCCAATACTCAGATTGGCTGTCGAACGTCGTGCTTGTAAAGAAGAGCAACAGTAAGTGGCGGATGTGCGTCAATTTTACCGTTGTGAATAAGGCCTACCAAATGGACAGATTTCCACTCCATCGGATTGATCAGCTGGTGGACTCCATATCCAGGCATGAACTCCTAAGTTTCATGGATACCTACTCAGGCTACAACAGAATAAAAATGGACTTGGACGACGATGAGCATACCTTATTCATGACTGACCAAGGGACGTACTACTATAAGGTCATACCCTTCAACTTGAAGAACGCCGAGACAACTTATCAGCGATCGGGGAACAAGATGTTCGAAATCAAGATCGGAAGGAACGTGGAGGTGTATGTGGACGACATGCTTGTCAAGAGTAAGGCAGCTGATGACCACATTCGTGATCTGGAGGAGACCTTAGAGGTACTTCGGGCTCAAAGGATGAGGCTCAACCCAGCCAAGTGCGTGTTCAGGGTAACATCCGAAAAATTCCTAAGCTTCATAGTATTTCAACGCGGTATTGAAACAAACCCGGAGAAGATCAGAGCCATCCTCGAAATGAGCCCCCCACGGACTGTGGAGGAAGTCTAGAAGCTCACAGGGCAACTTGTTGCCCTATCGCGGTTCCTGATTAAGTTCGCAAAAAAGTACATACCGTTCTTTAGGGCACTCCGATGAATGAAAGCATTAGGATTCCGATGGAGGAACGAGTGTGCGGCAGCGTTCCAGGAATTGAAAGCGTACCTTGCCAGTCCACCCTTCTGACCTCACCTTCGGATGGTGATGACCTGTATCTTTACTTAACAGTGTCGAACACGACTCTAAGCTCGGTGCTCATTAGGCGACACGAAGGCGTGCAGCGACACATGTATTACGTGAGCAAGGTGCTGACGGACGCGGAGTCTCAGTACCCCCACGCTGAGAGAATTGCCTTAGCCCTCATCTATTTAGTGCGAAAGTTGAGGCCTTAGTTCCAAGCGCATCAGATCATTGTGTCGACCGATCAGCCTTTGAAAACGATCCTCCAGAAGCCCAAGATGTCCGAACAGTTGGTCAAATGGGCTATAGAACTGGGTGAGTTCAACGTGGAGTTTCGACCGTGGCCAGCCCTCAAGGGCCTGGTCCTCGCAGACTTCGTCAACGAGGCAACGACCCCAGTCCTTGACGCCCAAGATCAGCTCGAAAGTGCAAACGCTTTGGATGCGCCCGCATGGACCCTGAATGTTGACGGGTCATCCACGCAGACAGGCAATGGGGCCGGAGTCGTGCTAAGGACTCTAGACGGCTCAGAGATCAAGTACTCCATTGTGCTCGCATTCTCAGCCACCAACAACGTGGCCGAATACGAAGCCCTTCTTGCAGCACTTCGGCTGGCTAGAGAATGTTCTATGAAGGCACTGACCGTGCGCAACGATTCAGAACTTGTAGTCAACCAAATTCAAGGAACCTTTGAAGCATCAAATCCACAGCTCACTACATGCCCGTAAAGGCGAAGGCCCAGATTCGGGCGTTTGAAAGGTTTGAAATCGGACACGTCTCGAGGGTTGAGAACTGAAAAGCCGACCAGTTGGCCAGGGATGTAGCGATGGGATCCTTGGAGCAATACGACAGGAGCATGTAGGAAGTTCTGGCAGCGCCAAACATTGACGGCTCAGATCAGGAAGTGCTACAGGTAGTTGAAGGCGACAACTAGATGATCTCATACTACAAGTACCTGATGGACGAAACATTACCTGAGAGCCCTAAAGAGGCCAAGCAGATAAGGAAGACGGTAGGCTGGTATACGATAATCGATGAAAGGTTATACCAGCGGGGATATTCGACTCCCTACCTAAAATGCTGAGTACGCGTTGGGCGAGGTCCACATCGGCATATGTGGCTCACACGCCGGGAGAGAAACCTAACATTCAAAATCATGCAGCAAGGTTTGTTCTAACCAACGATGAAGCAATACACCATGAAATTTGTCAGAAAGTACGAAAGCTACCAGGTCTACGGGACCTTGACCCATTGGCTGCACACGAAGCTGCACAGCCTGCAATCCACATGGCCGTTCACATAATAGGGACTCGACATCCTCGAGCTCATGCCCTTGATCTCTGGGCAGAGAAAATTTCTCATCGTCAACATGGACTACTTTACTAAATGGGTAGAGGCGACTCCCTTAGCACAAATAACCTAGCAAAATGCCACAAAATTCGTCCATCGGAACATCGTTTGTCGGTTTGAAATTTTCGAGGTCATAGTGATTGACAATGGAACCTAATTCACCGGTAAATGGTTCACCATGTACTGTGTAAGATTGCGCATCAGGCTGGTTCACACCTCTGTGGCGTACCTTCAAACCAATGGTTAGGTCAAAGTCACCAACCGGACACTGCTGTATAGATTGAAGACCAAGCTTGAGGATGCAGGGAGTTCCTGGGCTGACGAGTTACCTTCTGTGCTTTAGTCACATCGCACGACCCCACGGGAGCTCACAAGGGAAACACCCTTCAGCCTCTGCTACGAGGCTGAGGTAATCATCCCTGTTGAAGTGGGAACCCCCAGCCTATGGGCAAATGCTTCGACTCCGCCACCAACTCCCAAAAGCTTAGGAAATGCCTAGACCTACTTCCAAAGGTTCGTAATACGGCACGCCTAAGGACGACGGCCTACCAGCAATGCGTTGCCCGATACTATAACAAACGGGTAAAGGCTCGCCTGCTCGAGGTCGGGGATCTGGTCCTTCGGAGCATGGACGTGGCAGGTAAGACCGCCAATAGATACAAGTTCTCTCTAGGCTAGGAGGGCCCGTTCCTTGTCTCAGCGATCTTTCAAAACAGAGCGTACAAGCTACGCACCCAGAACGGCAAGCTGGTCTCTTGGACTTGGATGCCGCCTACCTAAAAAAATACCACCAATAATCTGACGCCAAGATTAGGTAAGATATGCATACACGATGGGGAATGCTTGTACATGTGTCATGTTTCCATTTAATAAAATTTTTACTTTCGTATTTCTATGTGATTGTTCATATGAATGTATGCATGTTTGTCATTCCAAAAAATAAAACGGCCTAGACTATTCTTAAGTCAGGAGGACCTTTGTCTGCCTATAAAAACAAAACCTTGGCTTCGTGCCAAGGGGCCCACACGCGGTCGAACCCCGAACTTCGACTCCATGTCGAAAGACCCTAGGCAGCCACAAAACCTTGGCTACGCGCCAAGCGACCCACACGCAGTCGAACCTTGAACTTTGGCTCCATGCCGAAAGGCCCTAAGCAGCCCCAAAACCTTAGCTCCATGTCAAGCGATCCTCAAGCGGTCGAACTCTGAGCTTTAGCTAGATGCCAAACCGCTTACACGTGGCCGAGCAAACAGGCCTGGGGGCTCTTGGAGTTCCCAATATATGGCCATCAAAATCTTAGGGGGCCTTAACGGCAAGCGTATAACGACCTTCTCAAGAGAAGAGAGTACCCTCAGTTAACGACGATCAATAGGCTAGGACCATGCGTATGAAGGCAACGACAACCCAAGCAAGGTCAAGCATCGAGACGGTGTCATGCGCGCTATGGCGTAAGACCCGGAGTCCTACTGTTATGGTCTGAAAACCCAGCTAGTTCTCGAGTGGCTCCACTGGGCGTGCAACGATGTCTGATCCACTAGACCGAGAATCCCACTATGCATGAGATGCGACGACATCTTCAGCCGAAGGACGAGTACAACGCAAGAGGCACCGTATTCAAGCCTTGGCAACGATAGCAAATCAGCTTATCCATTACAAGACAATTGCAAAGAAAAGGAGGTATCCTTTATTCAGGTGAAAGATTATAGAGGCCTTCTTAAGAAGCTATCTATGCAAGAGAGGGACCAAAAAACTGCTATCTTACGGGTTAGGGGGTCCTGCCTCCTCCTGGTAGACAACCAGATGAAAGCGATCACTAACCCCATCATTGTGGGGATCAAAGATTTTCGCGGGAACGTTTGGAGCAACAACGGAGGCTAGGCGGCGACACATGCGAATGTCATCCCAAAACCTTGCATCCAAAAGTCAGAAGGCCTCCTCCAGAGAAAGCCGGGCTCGTGAGCTCGCCTCGGCCCACGCACGCCGCTATCGAAAGTCGGTGAGGAGACCTTCAGTCGTCTGCAGGTGCCCCCTCAACTGATCAACTTCCTATCTCAGGGCGGCGACCTTGCTCCTCCAACGCTACTCGACCTCCTGCTCACCCTCTTCTCGGGCCCAGTGAGCACGCTCGTCATGCTGGATAAGGGCGGCATGGAAGAGACGGACCATGTCCGGAGTCTACAAAAGACAAAGAAAGGCAAACCGTCAGTTAGCCTGGACCAAGGAAAGAACACCACAAATGGGGATCAGTGAACGAAATCTCCTTCTGAGCGATCAAGGACATTATACCTCAACAAAGGCTTCCTCCATGGCGCTAGGGGGCTCCTGCCCCGCTCAAAAGTCCAAGAAGCCCGGGGGCTTCGTCTACCTGATCACGTCAGTCGTCTTGCTCTCTGTATCAACACTGACTGCAGTTGCACCAACAGCCTCCTCAGGCAGGACGGCCTCGCTAGCGGGGACCTCAGGGCCATGGGCAGACGGTCCAAGCGAAACGCAAGACGGAATCCTGACTTCCTCCAGGATGTCTGATAACGCAACAGTGAACCCCGAACCGGCTATCTCAAGGGGCTCTATTGAGCCTGACTTTGCCTCTTCAGTGCCGGATGCGGACTCTTTTGCCAAGGGCTCCACTTGCGACTTGCCAGCAAGGGGCTCTCCTCGACGCCAAATAGAGAACCCGACACAGACCCCTCACCAGAATGAAGGTCAATCACTAGGACGCCATATTCGGCCAAGGCAATGGCTGGAATAGGAGCCTTCCCGGTGGCTTCCCCCGACAGCAGCGGCTATGGCTCTCACGCGGTGGCTGAAGCTGCGGTGATCGACAGCAGAGCAAGCGTGGTGGACTTGCTCAGTGTGGTCGGCAGCATCAAGGCCCTCCTCCTAGAGGTGCCACCGGCCCCTCTCATCCTCTTTAAAGCTGTCATGTCCTCGTCCGAAGAAGACTCCAAAGACAGCGACGGATCATCCTGCTCGGGCAGCCCCTCGGGTGGCTCCCTCAAGACTATAGCTTCAGCCTTCCCTTTCTAGGAGGCACCTACCACCGCCCTGCTAGCCCTACCCTAGCCTGCGGCCATGAACATGTTTGGGGTGAGATAGTACCCCTGCTCAGCAAAGGTCTCAATCGCGGCATTTATGTCGCCGATGAGTTTGCTCTCTTGCCGCACTTCCTCGTCGCTCACGCTTCTGGAAAAGAGCTCCCTGACGGGGCCCCACTCTCACGAGAATTCCCATTCTAGAGGGAGTGCTAGGAAGAAGTAACAGTTCTTCAATTTCTTCACGAAATTCGAGTTTGTCCCCCGGAAACTAAATCCCACACGATGAGACATGGAGAGCCAAACCTCCGTCTGGACGAAGCGAATGATTACTTTCAACGAGCGTGGGCTGAATGCGCCACCGTGAAGTATGACAAAAACACACATCGTCACCAGATAGCGAATGGCGTTGGGATGGAGCCAGGCCACGGGGACTTTAAGCGCCTCGAACGAGCCGGGCCACATGATATTAGAGCTATTATAATCTTGGCTGATGTTAGAATCCTATATACGATAACAAAGGAATAATAACAATAATAATAAGGATAAGGACGTGGGACGTCACATGCTTCGTTGAAGATATAAATACATTATTCTCTTAGTCAAACTCCCCCTTGGATGCTAATTACATGTGCAATTGGAGAAGACTTGCCCCCTACTAATTTTTTTTTTTTTGTCTTGCAAAATTGGCTACTGCTGATATTATCTCTTGCTGCTGCTGATGCCGAGTTGCAAGGGGCCAAGAGAAGTGGCCATTTGCCTTCATTCCTTACCCACCTGTGACGTCCCACGTCCTTATTCTTATTATTATTTCTTTGTTATCATATACATGATCCTAATATCAGCCAAGATTATAATAGCTATAATATCACGTTATCCAATTATGATATTAGTCATAATTAAGGAAGATACTAAACATTTATAAGTCATTTTAAATTTGACGGAAGCATATATATATATATATATTTACCAAATGACGGAAGCAATGCTAAGATCATCAAACCACAATATATCATTCAGGTCTAATATACAATATCACTAAGTACACTTGTTTTTTTTTTTTCCATACTTAAGTACAATATTTTCCATTCTTCTAAAATTACAAAAAATTGTAGGCAACTTTTAAACTTTTCTTCCTACTCTTGCTCGTCCTTCATCAATTCTTGTGACACATATGAATGGAAGTAAAACAGTAAGGAGTGAGCCAAATACTCAACAGTGTACATGCCATGCAAGGATATGCACTTTTATACAGAACGTACATTAATATACAAAAATAGGATCGGATACATAAAATGCAATGTATTTTCATTTCTTTCTTTACTGAACTTTTACTAAATCTCATTTCATAACTTACTGAACTTTATTTATTTATCCTTACATTGAGGAATCAGAACTAGTAGGCCTTACCAACTAACGAAGTAAATAATCAAATAAAGGATTATATTATCCCATACAATCTAAGGCATATATCCTGATGATAGGATGGATTGTGCTTACTTTCACAATCACAGACTTATCGTCCTTTTGCACCCCGAGGTGGGTGGTACTACCTAATATCCCGGTAGACGAGGCCAAAACAGAACGGAACGAAAATAATTTTTGATTTTTCACTATAATATCATAAGACATGCTAGAAAATATCACCATTTGAAAAAGGTTCTTGGTCCAGTTTTCTTTTATAAAGTTTAAAGGGAACTCTTATAGCTGAACTTAATTTAAACTGAACTGAATATAATTGAACCTATACTTTTACTGAGTCCCTACAAAACTTTCATGAACATAACTAAACATCACTTAACATGATAGATAATATGCAAAATAGAACAAAACATAAGCCTTGTATATGCAGAAAATTACATGCTGAACTTTATTTCCGTACTTAGTATATTTTAATCTACTTGGTTGTAGATTTATTACCCGAAATTTAAATAATACCAATTTAGTACCCAAATATAAGAGTGAGTCAACTTGGGGTTAGTCTTAATCCAATTTGACATTTTATTCATAAGTCAAAAATTTCTTGGTTCGCGTGAACAGGTTCAGTTATGGTTCGGGGTCTGGTTTACTATTTATTTTGGGTCCAAATTTTTCGGTCAACATCCCACTATTCTATTGGTTTAATTGGGTACCGGTTTCGTCAATTTATTGTCTAAATTGGGCCTGGTTTAACCCCTTTTTAGAAACTGCCAAAATCTATCATTAGGAGCTGGGCCGGTTCAGACTAATTTAAGGATCCGGTTCAGTGGTCCATCCAACTAATTTTCATGAGCCGGTTTTACACAATCTTAATAAGGGTCTCCACTAGTTGGTGACCAAATTTGAGCCGGTTTGGTGGTCGGATGGTGGCTGATTTGTCCTGATATCCCCAAACAGCCAGTTTTGGCTTTAGTATAGATGCCAGGGACAATTATATTTCTCTTAATTTTTATGATTAATCCAGGGCCAATTTTCGACCGGTTCAGGATGTCCTATTATAGCCAAGAGACTTATTTTCAAGAAATAATTTGGTTTATGGCCGATTCACGTCAAATTTTAGGCCAGTTCGGGTCATTTTATAAAAACAGATTCTACATCAGTGCCAGTTGAAACAGACAGCTTCTGGCTACGTTTTGAGTATCCGATTCATAGCTTATTACGGTTTTCTTTTTACGAGATGATACTTGAATATCACCACAAGGATCTTAACTAAATATGGGCATGGCTTCAGCCCATTTGGGGTCTGGTTCAGATCCGATTCAGAGGTTACATTCCAACTGCTCCTTGATACAGTTCAGCAAGACCACTTGCTATTCTTGGGTCCGATTCAGCATCCGGTCGGGATTTTCTTGGGCCGCCGACTCACATGGTGAAGGCTTACCCATATTAATTACAAATTGGGTTGGGTTGGACTCCGAGTCAGCCCATTTTGGACCCTGTTTGGCAAAATTTTAAATTCCCAATTTTCTACATCAGCAGAACCAGTAAGCTGATTCTGTAGGTGATTTTGGGGTTGATTTTGAACCAATTCTTGAACGGTTCAGGGGTGCATTTTTTTCGCATTTACCTCATCAACTTGTAATATTTAAATAATTTTAACTGCTAGCCACTTTGGCCGTTTTGTGGTCGGTTTAAGGAAAAAATTAGGAACTGTCACAGCAGAACCCAATTTGGGTGCTATTATGGTTTCCAGGGCTGGTTCACCATGCTATAAATTTTTGTTTTCGATTCTACATGTTCATATGATAAATAAGAGAGCATATGTAAATATTATATCAACAATACTTAGAAAAAATTAACCAAAAAGTCGCAACAACCAAAGAAATGCACAAATACACTTGCCACAATTTTAGCACTTCTTTTTTCCTTCCTTGCTGCTCTTGGTTCCTTTCTCTTTTTCTCAAAGTTTTCCCTCAACTTTTTACTAACTTAGCCTCTCATTACTTCCTTTTTCTTCTAACCAACGTCCTTTAAATAGACCTCAAAAAGATTGAGGTGAAAAACTTGTGCCAAACTCTTGTTTGCATGCTGCCTCCTCTGCCTACAGCCACAGCCTCCATTTTGGACTTGTGGTTCAACTTGCTTCATTACCTAAACTTCGGTAATTATGATGCTAATTTTTACAGCTCCAAATGATCAAGAGAGAGCTGCCTACTTGATTGAAAAATCGGTTGAGAGAGCTGCCTACTTGATTTGAAACCTAGGCTGCTAATACAGCCGTGCAGCAACTGATTTAATTCAACAGCTTTTGCTACCTTTTATACATATATATGTATATATATATACCTTGGTTGAGGATATAAATATATTATTTTCTTAGTCAAAGTCCCCCTTGGCTACTAATTACATGTGCAATTGGAGAAGACTTGCCCCCGGGTGATTTTTTTTTTCAAAATTGGTAGCTGTTGATGCCATCTCCTGATGCTGCTGCTGATGCCAAGCTGCCAGGGGAGCTGCCACATGCCTTGATTCCTCACTAAAACTTGTAGATAGATTTTTACTAAGTGTAGTGTTTGTGTGTGTAAAATTTTTCTATGAAAAGTTTGGGACCGAAGCTGCTGGGTGGCAACTAAAATGGGGCAACTGATTGAGTTGCTGAATCGGGTGTTTTGTGATGCCAATTTTCGGTGCCGAAATATGACAATGTAATTAACGTGACCGGGTGTGAGTGTGTGGAAACATGTAAAAATTAATTCGATTGTCAACGGTCATTTTGGATTAATTTCGATACAAAATCGAATCATATATCACACTCTAAAATAAGCCTCTGGCTTTCGGGTTTTGAAATTGTAATCCTTACAATTCTCCTCCTCTTACAAAAATTTCGTACTCGAAATTTGAAAAAGTTTACACATTTGGAGGAAACAAATGTGGGTACTCTTTTCGAATATCATCCTCTCGTTCTCATGTAGCTTCTTCGGATGACTGATTTCTCCATAAAATCTTAACAAGTAGAATCACTTTATTACGCAGTACTTGGTCTCTTTTATCTAAAATTTGTACTAGCTCTCCAGTGTAGGACAGATATCCGTTTATAGCCAAAGATCCAAAATCGATGATATGCTCTGGGTCATACACATATTTTCATAGTAGTGATACATGAAATATGTTATGTACTCCTGCCAGATTCGGTGGTAAGGCTAGATGATAGGCCACTTCACCTATTTTCTCTAAGATTTCGAAGGGACCAATAAACCTTAGCTTTAGCTTTCCTTTCATTCCAAATCTAGTTGTTCCGTTGGTTGGTGATATTTTCAGAAAAACATAATCACCAACGTTGAACTGCAATTCTGACATTCTCTGATTAGTATAACTCTTTTGTCTACTTTGAACTGTTTTTAGATTTTCATGGACCACTTTGATTTTCTTGGATGTTTCTTTGATAATGTCCAATCCTAAGAGTTGTCAATCTCCTATTTCTTTCCAATGAATTGGAGATCGACATTTTCTTCTGTAGAGAGCTTCAAATGGTTCCATTCCAATACTAGCTTGATAACTATTATTATAGGCAAATTCTGTTAGTGCCAAATAGTTATCCCAGTTGCCACCCATTTTCAGGACTGAAACTCTTAATATTTTTCTAGGATCTGAATGGTCCGCTCTGACTGTCCATCAGTCTGCGGATGGTAAGCCGTACTGAATTTTAATTCTGATCCGAGTTCTTACCGTAGACTTTTCCAAAATTTAGAAGCAAACCGTGGAATACATAACAATGGATTTTTACAACCATCGGGATTCTTACAACCACTGCCAATTCTGAGCTGGAAATTGGAAGACATAACAATGGATTTTGTAATGGGTCTACTGAGATTATCTAAGAATCATGACGCAGTCTAAGTAATCGTTAATAGACTCACCAAGTCAGCACATTTCCTAACCATTCGGACTACGTACTCACGAAATCGGTTGGCTCAAATATACATTAATGAGATTGTTAGACTGCATGGAGCTCATGCATCCATCGTATCAGACTGAGATCAACGGTTTGCTTCTAAATTTTGGGAAAGCCTATCGTGAAAACTCGGATCAGAATTGAAATTCAGTACGACTTATCATCCGCAGACCGATGCACAGTCAGAGCGGACCATTCAGATCCTAGAAGATATGCTAAGAGTTTCAGTCCTGGAAATGAGTGGCAACAGCGATAACTATTTGGCATTAGCAGAATTTGCCTATAACAATAGTTATCAAGTTAGTATTGGAATGGCACCATTTGAAACTCTCTACGGGAGAAAATGTCGATCTCCAATTATTGGGAAGAAATAGAAGATAGACAACTCTTATGAACGGACATTATCAAAGAAACATCCAAGAAGGTCAAAATGGTCAATAAAAATCTGAAGACAGCTCAAAGTAGACAAAAGAGCTATGCTGATACTTTTGCTGCCTTTTATACATATATATGTATATATATATACCTTGGTTGAGGATATAAATATATTATTC
>JAODPA010004919.1:639-13958 GCA_025585075.1 Nepenthes mirabilis | reverse complement strand
TTGACGTTGATTCTATACACAATAAATTAACATTAAAATGATAAAAATAAAATAAAATAAAAAAGAAATCAAATTGAAGAAAAACTTGAACAATTGAGGAGTATTCCTATCAAATATATTCACTTTTTTTGTGATATCTCTATGAAATACAATCACAACAACTAAGGCATGGGTTCATGTTATCATGCAAACTGCTAATCAAGCGATCATGAACTCAATTGGGAAAAAAATAAGGGCAATCATAATAATTTTTGGAAGACTCACGACTCAAAACATGTCAAAATTAAAGAGACACATTCTAATTATTATTAAATCATAACCAATAATGTTAAATTTTATCTATTGATTGATACTAACATACCAATATAAAAACAGATAAACAAACAGACATCACATTATCCAAAAATATTATGTAAAAAATTATAAAGTGTCCCACCAAATTTATCTTTATTATATCGATTTATCTAACTTGCCCACGTAAAATTGGATAGATAGATGCCCGTGTTATCTAAAAATATTATATGAGTAATTAAATGGCATCGACTGAATATTTTTCTTTGTCATATACTTGCTAAGCTTTTTCCTTGTGAGTTTTAAAAATATTCCCATTCATAATCGTTGCCAAATATCTTAAATTAATTATTATTGGACTTGAATAAACTACTATTTAACTGAACTCAAATCTCCTGGCTTATTTTTTTTATTAGGTTAATGTTTAATGGTTCATCCTCTCAATTGTACATGCAGTGCGACTAATTAGAACAGAACAAAATGGTTTCACTGCATTATCGAAAAAGGAATTAGTTGAGAGATTATCTGTGCCACTTGAAGCATAGGACCAGCTTAATCCCTATCTGACCACCACAAGAGCACCCACTAACACTTCAATTAGTGATCATTTGAATTTAATCCTGATATAACCAAACATTTCAACAGTTTATAAAGAAACAAGGCATGTCAGCTTCCACCGAGTCAAGAGCACCTAAACTCACGTACAGATTTGAAACTCAGCTCAACCAGTTCGGTTCAGCCAACCCCGAAGGATGAAAAAGAAACAACTTCTTCTCGATTGAGGTTAATGGTATCTCCACTGGATTTATTCACCAGTTTCCAGCTCATCTCTACCGGTTTATCAGAGGGAAAAAGGGGTCTACGTTAAGGTGACATACTTTTCTCTATTTATTTAATCTGTTTTTGAAAACCGTGGCATGCATGATTAAAGTTAAAACTTTAGACAATTCTGATTTCAAATATCATTGGAGATGTAGACACTGTTATGTTAGCTTTTACCAATGATCTCAAGTTATTATTCAAGGATAACAATACATCGGTCTTTATTCTTTGTCAATGCCTTTTGGACTTTGTTGCGTTTTCCAACATGGTCCCGAATAAGGAGGAAATAGAATATTTTATACGCTCGAGCAAACGGGATGTGATTGATGACATCCCAGGTATTATTTGATTCAAGATAATGGTGTTTCCTGTTAGACATCTAGGCATTCTTCTTATATTGAATAGCCTCTCTGCTTCTAACTGTCAAGTTCTTATCGGCAAGATTTCTGGATGGATTATGTCCTAGAAGAACATACGACTCTCCTTTAAAGGCAAGCTTGAGATTATATCATTTATCTTATCTAATATCCACTCCTACTAGTCTTCTATATTGTCTTTCCTAAAGCTATTTTGAAAGGCATTGAAGGCATTACCTATCATTTCCGTGGCATTCGCTAGACAACAACAAATCCTTTACAAAAGTGACATAAAAAGACATGTGCAAATTTAAAGACGAACGGGGTCTTAGTATTAAGAATATGAATGCATGAAATAAAGTTCTTCTCGTTAGACAATTGTACATACTTTCTAATAGACTGATAACTTTAATTGGATAAAATAAGTAAGGAGATACCGTATTAGAGATTTTGCAATCAATGCCATATTAAAGATTGGTGTATCCAAATGACTAAAGATTTTGCAACCAATGCCGTGGAGCTTACGTAAGATCATCAATTTATAGATTCATTTGAAACATTATGGACACAACATGGTACACAATGGAAAGAACACTTTTCTTTGGTTAGATTGATGGCATCTTTTAGGGATCTCTATTGTCTCTTTTTTCTAATCAACATACTTTTAGTTCTTATTTACCGTGGAATGTTAGATTTGATTATATCATTTATGGTGCTAAATTGAGATGGCCTAGGCGTGCCCATGTGGTTGTGAGACCTCTCGTTACGTCATGGCTTAATTATGATCCTAACTTAAATTCTTCCAATACTATCCCGTGGCCTTTGAAAAGTCATGAGACATTTCTATTAAATTTGCATGAGAAGTCTTCTAATCTAATTCATCCAAAGGTTGATCAGGTACAACTTGTTTATGGTCCAAAATACCACCCTTTTATATATTTATTCTTTGGTTAGAAATCAAGAATTGTTTGTGATGCATACTTGGATCTGACTTTGAACAGATTCAAATTCGTCTGGATTATTCGACTCGGCTCCGTTCACTGAGTTCGAATCCTATACACTATTAAAACGAACAAGAGGTCAGCGTGTCGGCGGGAGGTTGTCCAACCGAAAACACTCCGACGCTCAAGTCAGTAAATCCTTCTAAGCGAGGAAGGTAACTGGAAAGCAAGAGAGAGTGTGTGTGAGATGGTTTGGAGTGTCGGCCTGTTGAGAATGAGAGTTCTTACTTTTTGCTCACGGAGAACGTAAGGAAGCGACGTCCTGAAGGCGTGGAAGCTTTAGGGAATGAGTTTCAGAAGGCCGAAGAGGTCTCTCGAAATCTGGAGACCTCTGGTGGGATTGGAGGACGAGCGCTTATGTAGAGAGGAAGAGGGGAGGAGCCTCTGTTCAAACTCTGTAAGCATTCGTAAGGAAGACTGTAGGAAGTCCTTCAGGAAGCTCGTTTCAGTGTTCTTAGGAAGATTAGTTACAGAGTGAGCAAGAGAGCTTTTGTTCCTAAGTGAGCTTGTGTGTATCAGAGAATGCAAGAGCATGTGAAAGCAGGTGTCTTCTAGAACAAAGACCTTAAGCTTTTATGGACAGCAGGAGAGCTTCTTCCTCTAGTCAAGGTGGCGTGCTCTTCCTGGACTGACAGTGGCGGCCTCCTCAGTATTGGTGGGCCTGACCGTCGTGATTTGATGAATCCTCTTTCTGCTGTACAGTACAACGGATCTTCAAACTGTCTCATGCATTTGTGACCGTTTTGTTGGTGCTGAGATCATTGCTGCCTTTTTTAGAGAAGATCATCTTTTAAGATGACACATGGCCATGAGAAGATCGTTGCTTTTCGTGCACGTGTTTACCTGCCGGTCTGGGCTATAGCAGGTTTGAAGCCTTTTTGGGCCTGCCGCTACAGTGCATCTGGTTAACGCTCGAGTTAACCGTTTGCACGCGAGTTAGCCGCCTGCTGGAGTCTAGACGGTCAACGCTGGCGGTGACCCTCTTAGGCCTTTCAGGATTTGGGTATTCGCGTCATGTTGGGCCGTTTTTGAGTTGACCGTCCAGTATGCCGTTTTAGGCCTCCGTTGACCTTAGGCCAACCTATATTCCGATGTACCCATCAGTTTGGATACGCTGGGTAGATTAACTTTTCTTCATATCTCCTCAAAGTGTGTTTTTTTGTAAAATTTCTAGCAAAATTGTTAATTATTTGTTTTTTAAATGCAGTTCACCAAACAAATTGGGATATTATTAGGAGTAAAACTAGCTACTCTTGGCCATTGAAAACTAAAATAGGGTGATCAACTGGGCATCAATTAAATGTGATGTGTTCTTATATCCGAATTGTTAAACGGATTATGGAGCGAAGAATTGTTTCACACTATCTGATCGGTCTGATACAGGTCCGATTTTCATACACTTATAATTTGAATCTTATAGAACACAACATATGTACGGTCAAAAGATTAGTAGGACTCACTTTTCTGTATATCCGAAATGCTCAAATTAATAATTATTTTTTGAAAAAAGAAAAGAGAAGATATAGAATAAAAATATTTATAAAAATAGTCTTATAATTTGTGCTTATCAAAAAGTGCCTTAATGAGTGAGTGAGAAAGTGTGCTTGAAACGTCTTAACATTATCTTTTGTTTGCTTTTTTTTTGGCTAAGAGTTGTCCCCCTCTCTTGAGAAGGAGTTCATATAGAAATAAAGGACGGTTGACTTTTCTTACCAACCGTTTAAGAAATCGTTCGGATAGATAAGGTAATACTGTTCAGCCAATAATTCTTAGCTAGCAATCGAGCCTGTTGGACCAGATAAGAGAAGAATATTTTCTGCTTTGATGGTTAGAATTGACTCCGTTTTCCTTTAAGAAGTAAATTATTCGGAAAAGATTGACAGGCTTGTTCATCAATTTTAGGCTATCTGAGCCGATTGAGCCTCTATTTTATTATGTGCCGAATCTTTCGACAGACTTTTCTCTTAGGCCATTAGCTACTATACTCATCAAATTATAAGAAATATCATGAAAAAAATCAAATAGCTAGACTTACTCTTATGATTACTATTTATTTCATCAAAACAAATGGCTTAATAAAAAGATTAATCTCAACAAAATCAATACAATCATTCATTTGATATTAAATTTCTTAATGGTGCTTACCCTCCATTTGATATTTAATTTTTTTGGTTAGTCTTTTATGACCAGTTAGGTAGAGGTAAACGGTCCGATCTAGTTCTGATTTTAACCGAAACTTTTGTGTAGATATTTTTGTTTCATTAATAAAGATTTACGTAGTAATCCAACAAGAGAGAGAGAAAAAAAAGAGTTCAGACCTCTTTAGCAACAACGGACTGATGGCTAGAACCAACCAACTGGCAGTCAGCGACAGGAACCCAAGGACTAGGTTCTAGAGGAATAAAGAGCCAACAACAACGGCCAAAGGTATCCGGCTACCAGCAACTGCAGGCGTGCGTTGGCCACAAAAGTGGAAATCCAGAGATGCGGCCGGTCCCGCAAAGTGGAAGTGATTAATTTCACACCCAATAAGAAACGAAAGTCATCCAAACATATAAAGCTTCTGCCGTACATGAGTTTCATAAAAGAATAGATTATTTTAAATCTATTATGTACTATTTTATCTTATATTATGTGATAGGCACCTAGGACACTTGCCCACAACTTTACTAGCTGAGCTAAGGGTTAATATTGTATAATCCAGTAATATATCAAATCCCACCTAAAAATGAACAAAATAAGAAAATTGTCATACCACTGAAATAGAACGAGTGGAGTAATTATTCACTCTGCCAAAGGAAAAGCATTGCAAAAAAAAAAAAAAAACCAAGAACCAAGAGAGATTGCAGTCTTAAGATTTTGCACTCGAACCAGAGATTCATGCTTTGCTACAGCAAAGAGAGGTGCAGTCCCAGTAGAAATGGACTCCACAAAAGACCCTACTATAAAAAACTCATCAGAGGTCTGCAGCTGATGAGCCAGTCACCAGCTGCGACAAGGCAACCAGACTTGTGAACGGTACAGCAAGCAGGGAAAAAGAGACCCAAACGATGAGTTTTTTTGGACTTCCTAGTTTCACGTACCTGATTCAATAGTTACGATAAAAGGTTCCGAGGGTATTGTAAGCAGCATTCTGCTCCGCAAGGGGACGATGTTCAACTGAAGGGCCCACTTGAGAATAATAATCGTAATTCCCTTGGAGTCCAGCAGAAAATACAGGCTCACGGGCTGCAAGAGATTTCAGGTATGAAGCGTAGGGTTCATGAAGTTCAGGCACATCCTGAAGCCTTCCTACCTCCAGACCAGGAAGCCTCATATCATGATGCTCGAGAGCCGTGCTGTGCCTGTAAACATCAAATGCTGATGCCAGGCTGTGACCACGCTGCTCATAGGCCGTCTCTCGCCGGTAAGCATCTGGTCCCAATGCGGTTCCATAGACATATGGTAAACCACGGGTGGGTGCTGATGGTATAGGTGGAGGCAATGCAAAAGGGGCAGCAACAGCAGGGACAAAGTCCTCTGTTTCATAAGCCAGAGGACGGCGATTGTAACCCGCAGCATCCACAATTGCACGACCACGGCTCACTTCATCTCTAGCCCATCTAGGGTACCCATTATCCGTGGCCACACGATCACGCCTCACTTCAACCGGAGCTCGTCTCCCCTTTCTATCTCGCTTCCGAGATGATGAAGCAACACCTGTTCCCTGGGGCTTGGAGTACCTGCCCTTGTCTGCGCTGGCTGTTTTGAAAAGCTTGCACAAGTTCTTCACCTACCATTTAATGCAAATAAATTAACTGGTGCTGCTGTTTCTAGTACGCTTGAATCATTGTCAACGTTTCTAGAGCTGATTTGAGGAAGAAAAAAGGGAACCTGCTCAGAGCTCAATTCACAATGAAACTTGTTCTTTCCGTAGTAGTTATCCTTGATGATTGTTTTGAACTTTTCCTCAGCCAAAGGAAAACAATCTTCCAACACACTGAACCGGACCTATCATCATCAACAAGGATTTAAGTCCTACATGGGATCGGATATCAGATTCTTCTACAATGGTATCTCTGAATTGATAGACCACAATTTTCACAAAGACAATTTCATGGACACTAGTAACTTTGTCCAACCACATTCTATGTACACCCAAAAATTTCACAGATCAAACCCTATGATGAAACTTAAAAGGAACAGAAACAACAAGAGCTAAACAACTAGCTCATGATGCCTTCAGGCAGATGCATGATGAATGTCCCTTCATCAAAGTTCAGGTTAAATAAGCAATGGTTCAGGCTATGTCGGTTTGCCAGAAAATAACTACTGAAAAAACTTTTCTACAATTTTGGTGTTTGTCGTGCATGTAAAAATATTTTCCACAAATTTTGATGTATGGTATGTATGGGAAAACAAGTCAATGGAAAATATTTTCCTGATTAACAGAAAACTTAAGCTTAAATTCTGAAAATAACTTCCCATTTTGAAAACAAAAAATCATTTTTAGACCTCATCTGTTACAAATCATTGATCACCAACACCTACCAATGAAAGTTTCTATCTAGGTGACACCATCTTCGGCCTATGACTTCCTAACCACGATCCCAATCACCAGCCAACAAAGCCTCGAGCCACCACTGCCAGTCTCTGGTTGCAAAGCCCTGACACCAGTCTCTAGCCAACAAAGCCTTGAGCGACCACCACTAGTCACTGACCGAGGAATCCCTAACCCTGCCACTGGTCATCATCGGGCAACATCTTCAAATCCACCGCGAGTTGACAATCACCATATCAATGACCATTTGACAGTAAATGAAAATATTTTATTGACCATAAAATATTATTATTTATCAGAAATATCCCTAACGGAAATGCTAACAAATATCCATACCATTGATTAATTTATGTGATCATACCAATTTTCTTGTACATGCAATACGCTGGAAAATATTATAATAAGTTATTTTTTTTTGAAAATGTTTTCCGTTAAAAATGTGACATACATTTTCCAATATGATATTTTCTGTGCAAAATATTTTCTTTTGGTAATATTTTCCATAAACAGATAGAACCTAGACACAAAACGAGTAATGCAGAGATTTGTCCAAAGAAAGAGCTATAGGAAAACCCATTGCTTCGTGATCCTTAACATGCATTTGGTTACTAGAATGACATAAGGTGAGCATAAAATATATATTATCAAAGAAACAGGGTGAGAATGCAATATATTTCATCAGAAAATAAGGTGGCAATAAATATTCCACTAGTTTGTAGGGAGTAAATATTAAATATTACCACTACCACCATGGTGACAGGGGATGGGGCAGCTTGGGGATGCAGTTGTTGAAAACCGGCACTTACAGGGTCTTGAAGCTAGCGGTGGCCTACGATGGTCTAGCTGAGAATACTTATAAATATACATTTTCTATAAAATTAATAATTTCCATTTCTTTGGTAACAAATATTACTGAAAAATACATATTTTCATCCCAATTTGCCAACTAAACGAGGTAACAAGAAATCTCTGGGAAAATTTTCCCCGGGAATAAATTTTCCACCAAATTCAATCTAACCAAGCTGGCCGCAAGTTATCACATATACCCAAATGGTATACCACGGCATCATCCTCGGCACCAGTTAGGAAAAGGCAGCCCGTGAAAGCAGCATTCAATTTGTTTAATAAATGTTATTCACACCAAAGGGCTCATCCAAATGTCCAACCAAAATACTCCCATGAAAATGAGAGGTATAAAGTTTTCTTCCACATTTTATAATATAATCACTTATCAAGTAGATCTAATCAAGGGATCACCATTAACTCCTACGATTTAGTAGTTCAGCTCTAGTGCTTTAATTTCCCTTTTTATTACACTCCCCTAATTTTCATTTATAAAACCCATGATTATGTCACAAGTTCAAACCATAGAAAGTCTTTTTTTTGCAATGAAGGGCTAAGGCTGCATGCATTTTATAATCTCTAGACCCCAAGAAGTGGAAGCCTTATCCGACAGGACCCCTTACGTATGTATGTATGTATACATTTATACTCTATATTTTTGTTTACTAAGCTTCTCGAAGGAATGTTGCACCAAAGAAGTCATTCAATAGCAAAACAGATCAAAGCATAGCTCAGACACAAGAAGATTGACCTGTGAAGGAAACTCTGATTTGAAAGCCCTTGGTTCAATGTTATAACCCCCAGGTCCAGCAGCTTTGTAGATCCCGTACAGCAGTCTCAGGTCAAAATCAAACAGAAAGATCCTCATCCCTTTGTAGACCTTCAAAACCATATCTTTCTTGCTTGCAGGTAGCCCCATCACCTTGTAACGGTAGCAGTCCTGCTTTGTTTTTGAACTGCACATGAATATCATTCCCATGCTCTCAGCTTTCTCTTTTGACTTGGTCATCGATGTTTCAGCCTTACCTTTGTCCTCAGCAGACCCTTTGTTTCCTTCCCCTTTTTTTACCTTCAATCTTCTCCTCTTCCTCAATCTTTTACCCTTATTATTAGATTTTGTTTCCTCCATGTTCTTCACATCTTGCTCTTCAGTTACCTCCTCTTTACCTCCAGGCCTATGCTTATCTGAGGGTTTTGGCTTATCATTCTTGTCAGCCACTCTCTCTGTAGGCCTTTGCACCACCTTCTTTTTTCTGACTTTCCTCGATTTTTTTACTTTACCCACAAGTTGTGATTCAACCTTCTCTTCTATATTTACATGATCATTTGTGTTTATATCCTTTAATTCACCTGCAGACTGATTTGCCACTGAAGATTTTGGTTTACCTTCATTCTGGGTGGCTAACTTAACCCTCTGCAACACAAGTTTCCTTCTGAAATTCTTGGATTTCTTCACCTTCTTTTTTCCTGCAATATGACTCATCTGCACATTAGTATTTATCTGATTTGCCACCCTTGCCGTTTCATTAGCCGTATTTATCACCCTGATTTCTTCGTTTTTTTCAGATTCAGAAACAACCATGCGTTCTTCAGCACCTGTGACCTCTTTGCTTTTCAAATCTTTCTGAGTTCCATGAATCAAGGAATCTTTACCTTCATCTGGCACTTCTCCTACACATTCCATGTCCATTTCATTGTTGCTATGATTTTGCACACATCCTTCACTCATCGTCTCATTTGTACCATCTTCCTTTTCACATTCAGGAATAACCACAGGTCCCTTAGTATATGTCTTATATGCAGCTTCCTTTTCTTCACTCTTCACTTCTTCTGCATTTATTTCATCCTCTTCATGTTCAGCACCAATTTTTGTCCCTTCAACAATCATCTCATCTATTACTTCTTCCTCCCCCATTCCTGCCTGCTTAAAGTCTTCTTTTCTCTCTTCATGTTCAGGAACGTCCATAGGTTTTTCAATGCTAGTCTCCATTGGATCAGGCTGACCAGCAACAGATTCAAATTTGTCATGTGAAACAAAACTTTTAGCTTTTGATTTGGAGGCAGTACTCTTACCCTTGCCATTGGCACTAACCATGGCCAGCCTCCCAACACATCAAAGAAAGCTATTATAAGAATAAACTATTCACACTATACTTCTATAAAGACTAACACTCACTGCACCCTTTTCAGATAAACAGTATTACCTTGCCAACAAGAAAGCAAAAGCTACTATAAGACACTAAGAAACATGCAACACATATGTTTTTAGTGTGTGATCATCATTTTGAAAAATAAAAGCAACTATAACCCAGCAACCAAACAATTGCCATATTTTTATCATACAAAATCCGAGTAAAAGTGTACTGATGAACACTGAATTTTGTATTTTTATTCCCATTTAGTTATTGTAATTTTGTTGTAAATTTTATTTAAATTACGTAATTAAGTTATATATTTTAATTATATGGGTTTTATTCCTCGAACAAAAATTTTGGAATAAAGTATGCAAATTGACTGTATGAAGGCTTCATGTTGTCAATCTACACAGCAGATCGACTATAGTACGGCCCTAAAGTTAACTAAAGATACAAATATTTAACAACGAAATTTAAATTGCTGAAAATTAAAATGCTTTTGACCGCTGTACTGTCCCACAACAATAAAAATTAAAGTGCAAAAATATAAAAATAACGAAGCAGCGGTGACACAGTCATCCAAGGCTTAGAATAAAAAAAAGACAATAAATAAAGTGCAAGAACTAAATAACATAAATGTAAAATTGCATGTATCCAATGTTCGATGTTTCAAAGTAACTGCATATAATCCCAAAGAATAAATTCAAGTTTGAGAGAAAAACCAGCAGAAAAGCATATACTAATGTATCAAATGCAATAAGTAATATCCAAAACTACCTCATCTGCTTCTTGTACAGAAGATAAGTTGGGTGCTTAAACTTTGACGCAATTATAAATGATAAGGACAGAAGATAGTAGGACATTTTCAATGAGTATATCTAAAAAATATGAACCACAGACACCTCCTCCAAGGTAGAGTGTCAGTTCCGGCATTTATCAAATACAAACACTCTCAGACATGTGTCAGAATATTTTATGTTGTGTTACATGGCGGGACGCTATTGGATATGCTAAGCAGATACTTACTAGATGGTTGGGCTCATTTTTATTAATGTTTTAAACAAGAAAAAATGGCATTTGACAAACATGAAAAAATTGAGGCTAATTAGTAATCAGAACAAAATTTCAAATCATATAGCCAAGATGAAAGAAACAAATATCTCAAGTCTCCATTCATAATCAACCGAAAAGAAAGACAAACACAGGATAAAGGAAAAACAGGGAGTGCATTATTATAGTCAGGCAAGCTTGTGGGGATTGTCGGTGATACTAACTTATCTCTCTTTGCTTTCTTATAATAAGTTTATTCACATGCATGTTCTAAATAGCGCTATAGTTCTGTTTTCCGCCTTTTCTACTTTATTGTGAAACATTTTGTGCATGCCCTAACTCTATGGATGCTGATTTATTGCTATTCTATTTATACCATATTGTTGATTTGTTGTTTGAACTTTCATGCGTATGCTTGATTTTGCCATATCTCACATTTTCGCTCTAGCTAAAAGGGGGCTTCACGCCTTATCTCTCTGTTGATTTATTGTCTAGCATTTGGTTGATTGGTTCCATCTTTTTAATTTTATTAAGTTGTAACAGTAGTAAAGCCTAAGCATGTGTTTGTTTTTTAATTCTCCTCTTTTTCATTTTGTTGCTGCGAACATATACTATCATTTAGGAAAGTGCTTGTTTTTTTAACTCTCCTTTTCTTTTTCCCTTTTGTTGCTGCAAACAATAACTATCCTTTTTTCCTAAATGCCAGTGCCCCTTATTTTTCCGGAAATTGCTTATTTAAAAATTTTCGCTTATAACTAAAAACCTTAGGACAATTAGAAATTGTAAAATGAAGTATTGATTGCTAATTTTGTATAAATAATGTTTTTTAACTAGTTATATTCTCAAAATTGCAATAAAAAAATATGAATTATAGTTAACATGTCCCCAACATTTTGTCTTAATTTTTAAAAGATAAGGTGTCGTCATGATGGAGGGTGCCTTATTCATGTACATGCTTCTTAGTCTACAAACATTCCAATGGAAGAAACTAACTTTATAGCAAAAGAAATGCAATCTAGAGACAGAATCCATCTTCCCATCTACTTGGAACCTCATCAATGCTTACAGTTTGTTTTCATCTTCTATCAAATTTAGTGACTTCCAATTTTTTGAACACATATGATACACAGTGAAAATCAATGGTGACTGCAGGAATGATAAGCACTAGATGGTCAAAGAATGAGATATTACAAAACAGGGCTGCAGGGTGATCATTAGTGCATACTGGAAAGCAGAGATTTGTTTCACCAATATCGGAAGTCTCTTGATGCCATGATTGAGTAATTACATAAAAACATTGGGAATTCTATTTTGCCTACTTGAACATCCAAGACCCTATGTTGAAAGATAAAGGGCAAACACCTCAATCAAATAGACGATCAATTACCACCTTCTTGAATTTGTGATATTTTTTTAATGAACAGCTCTAGCATCCCAGTTTTATCATTTTAAACATCCACTTCATATCAAAGTTCAAACCAAGCACCCATGGACTTCAGAAGCAATCACACAGTTAATGATCTTCGTCACCATAAGGAATATCAGCATCTTAAAACAAGGACATTTGGACAAAAGAAAACCAAAATGAGAAAAAGATACATAGGAAGAATAAAGAGTAGCAAACTGAATCATGACAAACGCCCAAACATAAACACAAAAAGGTATGTGTTAATAGTATGTATATTTATATAGTTACATGGGAACCTCAACATTGAATCTGATGTTCATTGCATTTCCTTTAATTTTGCTGCAGAAAACTAGCAACAAATTTACAAAACAAAAAGGATGAACGATAATATAGGCAAAGTGCAAATAAACAGACCCATAGAGAATATAGTCACATGGAAACCTGAATACCAAATTGGAACTCCATCGCCCTTCCTTTTGTTTTACCAAAAAAAAATTGTCATAGAAACTATAAAACAGAAACAGTAAATATAGACCAATGATAGGCAATTTGCCTATAGAGAAAGAATATAATTACATGGAAACCTGTCCATTACCTTCCATTTCGTTAACTGCAAAAAAAAGGTTAAGATTTACTTAACTAGATGATGCAAATTGTCTGATTTATCATAGACAGATGTGCTGCTTCAGTGGTTCGATATGAAAGCATACATTATTCATAGTAAAGTGCCCATAGAGAAAATATATACGTTTAAAAAAATAGAAAAAAAAAATTAGGGAGAGAAAACAAATAATAAATCCCTGATCCTATAAATAGAAAAAGTAAGAAATGGGCATCGCCACCACACTTCTGCAATTATTTTAACTTTTCACA
>JAODPA010004908.1:0-13958 GCA_025585075.1 Nepenthes mirabilis | reverse complement strand
ACAATAATAATATAAAATCTACTAATAAGCTCTGTTTGAAAACTTACAACTTAGAGTAACTACAACTCAAAATCAATAAGAAAAACAAGTTTTACTGGACTCTCACACCATGAAAATAAAAGGGTTTTGAAGAATTTGAATCTCATAAATAACATGTGAAAATTTCTTAGAGTCCAATATTGCGAGGAAGACAGGAATTCCTTGGATCTAAATATCTATATGAACAACTTGGATACTAAATATCAGTAAGCATTATGGATTCCATAAAATTTGAATCTCATTAAATCTAACCTGAGAATTCTATTGAATGCAATTAATTGATTCTACTGAATTTCATACTCAAGAGGAATCAATAATAAGATGTCATAAAAAATCTCCTAGATTTTATTAGGCCACAAGATAATTAATACTCAAAAGTTTAACATGCGATCAAATCTAGAGCTTAATGAGACTTTGTAAATAAAGTATAGATATTTCACCGATACATATTTCATTCGCTTAATATAGTATAGGAATCATCTCAATATATATCAAACTCAATATCCCTAAATACCACACTATATAATGGTCATATGATTATAAGTATCCTTTCATACTAAGCAATATGCCTCAACACCACCATAGTACAAAAATCAATATCGGATGACTATTGACTACACTAAGGTGTCGCAGATTCTATATTCTTTGATATTATAATATTTTTATATAATCTTATTTATTTTAACCGTAGGAAGTTAATAATATATATCACACAATTGAGTATAATATAAAAGAACTTTACAACTATAATGATAAAGTTTTAATCAATACTGATAATTATAGTACTCACACGATTAAGACTAATATAGAGAAGGCCATCATTAAGACAAACAAAAAGGACCAATGGACACACTCATCATCTCTTTCTCTCTATCAACAAGATGCCCAGAGTGCACCTCTTCAATATAATCTTAATTTAATTTTATTTCTTTTCTCAAATATTATTGAAATACTAACTTGAATGTTGAAGGATATACCGCGGAGTTAATCTAGCTAATCCTTTGATCATTATTTGTGTTGTATAGGAACTGATTTAGAAGTCTTCAGAACTAGAGCATTCAAAAGATTATCGGACAAAACTTTCATCCATCAACCAAATTCTCGGTACGCAACATTGGCGCCGCCTGTAGAAACTACATCAAAAGTTTGAATAAATATTAAAAGTCCAAAAAACATAATGATGAATTTCAAAGAACAAATTGATACATCAGTTAGAGAAGTTGCTTTAGGCAATAATGATACTCCCACTACAAATATAATTGGTGAACATCCCAATCCTTACATTTGAGCACTTGCTCAGACTGTTCAGACACTTGTTACAAAAATGGACGAACGGCCAAAGTAAGTGTCCTCTTCCGCTTCTCATATTGCTATGTCAAATCTGATGGGTATAGATTCTACAGTCCAAAATAAGAAACCCAATATAGTCTATGCAACCCAGGCCAATTTAATAACATGTCCGAGCAAGGTATTAAACTTGAATGGCCCAATTCTCAAGATCCAGTCTAGCGCTCGGACGGTTGTTATATCAACGATAATAGACGTTAATCACAACCGTTCCAGAAAGGTATAACGATTATACTATCCAACCATACGGTTGAAACCGTGTGATCTTTAACTGCCTCCCGCCACTTATGAATGCACATCCCCTTTATTAAGAAGAGGGGAAGAAAGGAAGAAAAAAAACAAAAAGAGCACAAAGACTTTTTCTCTTTCTCTCTATCAACAAGATGCCCAGAATGCACCTCCTCAATATAATCTTAATTTAATTTTATTTTTTTTTCAAATATTATTGAAATACTAACTTGAATATTGGAGGATATACCGCAGAGTTAATCTAGCTAATCCTTTGATCATTATTTGTGTTGTACAGGAACTGATTTAGAAGTCTTCAGAACTGGAGCATTCAAAAGATTATCGGACATAAACTTTCATCCATCAACCAAATTCTCGGTACGCAACATTGACGCCGTCTGTGGAAACGACATCAAAAGTTCGAATAAATATTAAAAGTCCAAAAAACATAATGATGAATTTTAAAGAACAAATTGATACACTAGTTAGAGAAGTTGCTTTAGGCAATAATAATACTCCCGCTACAAATATAATTGGTGAACATCCCGATCCTTACATTTGAGCACTTGCTCAGACTGTTCATACACTTGTTACAAAAATAGACAAACGGCCAAAGCAAGCGCCCTCTTCCGCTTCTCATATTGCTATGTCAAAGAGAAAAAAGAGTAGGGGTAGAAAGCACCCCTCCAAGCAAATAGACAATCAGGTGACTGTGGGACTAAAATGGCCTCAAATAAAGTCCCATCTTGGATTGAAGGCCGTTTTAGTCTCCAAGACCGAGAAGATAGTCCTGAGAGACGAAACTCTCGGTATTCCCGAAATGATAGAGAATTCACGTTTCGTGAAGGTCCTTCTCAGGGGAAACGTCCTCAGAAGACTGTGAATCATCAATATTCACGGTCCACCAGAAGACCATCCGAATTGAGGGACTTTCTCAATGAAAAAAGGATGACGGCTCATCCTCACATTGAGGAGTGAGTCGAAAAAATTTGGGATCGTGTCTTTGGAGAAGATACTATTGGAAAGACGGTCGACCTGCAACAATCTTCATTTGTCATGGAGATTCGTACACGGTCAATACCGCATAAATTCAAAATGCTCGCTTTGGGCCATATGATGGAGGCTCTGATCCAATGGATCATCTTGACTATTTTTATACGCTCCTAAGTTTTCAGGGTCTGGACAAGGCAGTAATATGTCTCTGCTTCCCCCTGACCCTGAAAGGTGATGCTCGAGTATGGTCCTATCGTCTTCAGCCAAATTCGATTTGATTTTTTAAAGATTTGGTTGATAAATTTTTATCTCAATTCACCTCCAGTAGGAGGGAGGAAAAATAGCCCTAGCATTTGGCCTGTGTAAAGTAAGGGCCAAATAAGAACATAAGGAAATTTCTAACCTGATTTATATCTGAGGCTAGAAAAATTCCAAAATTCACCGAAGAGGTAAAGTTAGGTGTTTTTGTGTTGGCCTTGGAACCCAACGACTTCTTTAGGCACATGGCACATAAAAGCTCTCGGACTTATAGGGAGGCCGAGGGTATTGCTTATGCTTATATTACTGCCGAGGAGGCCAATGATACAAAAAGGCCGAAGGATCAGCCCAACCAAAAGTTGACTGAAGGTAAAAGAAAAAATGAAAACAATATGAGTCCCTGATCCAAAAAGCAACAAAAGTCCAATTCGGAACTAAAAAGAGGATTCAGGTTGCAAGACCTGACTCCCCTAAATGACTTTCACACTAACATCTTAATGCAGATTCGGGGTGAAAAATTTTTCAAGTGGCCAAAAGTATTAAAAAATCTAGATGGTGGTGACTAATCAAAATATTGTCATTACCATAGGTGCGGAGGACATAGTACCGAGGATTGTAGGACGTTACAGAAGGAAATCGAAGAATTAATTCGGAAAGGACACCTCAACTGATTTCTACAGAAACCCGAATAGACTTCCGAGCAGTGGATGGAGATGAGTCCGAGCAGCCAAGAAGTCGGGTAGCAGCTGGCGTAGTAAGTGTGATTTCCACATGACCCACTTGGGTGGACGTCCCAGAAAGTTTAAGAATGGTCATTGGCCATAAAAAGCCAAGGATAGAAGATAAGGATGATATTATAAGCTTTAGTAGTGATGACTTAACACATGTAACATCCTCTTACTTTGATCATTTGGTTGTAACTGCGCTCGTTTTGGACGGTAATATAGACTACCAACTAAAATGAATATTTATTGATAATGAAAGTTATCAAAATTTACTTTATTTGGATACGTTCTTTAAGTTAGGATTAAAGAAAAGTCAATTAAAGATGTCTGAAGGACCCTTATATAGGTTGGATAATGAGCCTATGCCAGTACAATGAATAATCCAATTAGAAGTCACTATGGGTACATACCCTAGGACAGCTACCAAAGATGCTTTCTTTCTTGGTTGTAGACCTGCCATCGATCTACAATGCCATCCTTGGACGTCCTTGTTTGACCATATTTGGAGCTGACTTCTATTCCCCATCTTAAATTAAAATTTTTGACTTCGTTTGGTGTCGGAGAGGTCCTAGGCGATCAGATTATCGCACGGACTTGTTATTTATCACAAGTAACTCAGACATTGGTAAGTCAACAAGTTTAAGATCTTGATCTCCGCAATAAAACCACATTGCACCATGCCTAATCTGGAGAATCAACGAATCAAATTTCTTTAGATTCTAATGATCTGGAAAAGAAAGTCTAAATAAGGAATTCTTTGCTCGAATCGTTTCGAAGTCGACTCATTAAATTTCTCAGACAAAATTCCGATGTCTTTGCCTGGACACCTAGCGATATGCCAGGAATACCAACCGAGATAATGGTCCACAAATTGGATCTAAACCTCAGCCATAAACCAGTTCGGTAAAAAAGAAGGAATTACTCTGTCGAAAAATTAATTACCATACGAGAAAAAGTAAAGAAACTTTTGGACGCTAGATATATTAGAGAAGTTCAACATCCCGATTGGTTGTCCATTGTGGTCATGGTAAAGAAAATTAATGAAAAATGGAGGATGTGTATTGACTTCATCGATGTCAACAAGGCAAGTCCGAAGGATGGTATCCCATTACCGAGAATCAATTTGCTCGTAGATTTCACTTCAGGACACTGATTACTAAGTTTGATGGATGCTTACTCTGGCTACAATCAAATCCAAATGAGTCCAAAAAATAAAGAACATATATCTTTTATGACTGACCAGGAAACATACTGTTATAAAGTTATACCCTTCAGTCTGAATAATACTGGGGCGACCTATCAGCACCTTGTCAATAAGATATTTGAAGGTCTGATCGGACGAAATATGAAAGTATATGTGGACGACATGCTTGTAAAAAGTAAAGTTGCTAACGACCATATTCATGATCTTAACGAGGCCTTTAACGTCTTAAGAGCACACCCAATGAAACTCAACCCGAGCAAATGTACTTTTGGAGTAACTCTGGGAAAGTTTTTAGACTTTATCGTCTCCCATCGAGAGATAGAAGCCAACGCAGAAAAAATTAAGGCTATTCTGGATATGAATTCATCTCGAATTGTGAAAGAGGTCCAGAAACAAACCGGAAGATTGGTGGCTCTATCACGATTCTTGACTAAGTCAGCCAAAAAATACTTGCCATTCTTCAAAGCCTTAAAAGGAACTAAGACCGTGAGCTTTCAGTGGACGCCAGAATGTGAAACTGCCTTCCGAGAACTCAAGGAGTATTTATCTTACCCACCATTGCTTACATCTCTATAACAGGGTGAGGACTTATTTTTATATCTGGCTGTATCTGAAAGTGCTCTCAGTTTAGTCCTAGTTTGTGAAAAGTTTGACGGTCAACGACCAATTTATTATATAAGCAAAATTCTGACAGATGAGAAACATGTTACACTCATGTTGAAAAGATGGCACTGGCACTTATATATTCTGCCAGAAAACTTCGACCGTATTTTTAGGGGCATAGAGTGGTTGTTCTAACCGACCAACAATTGAAAGGGATATTACAAAGGCCAGATGTATCCGGGCGACTAGTCAAATAGGCAATTGAATTAGGTGAATTCGACTTAGAATTCGGACCGAGACCGTCATTGAAAGGTCAGGCCCTCGAAGGTTTCATTGTCGAGACAATGATGCCAACCCCGGACAATTTTGAGGTTATTGGGACCATCAACTATTAGAATATTCCAACCTGGACTCTTCATGTAGATGGCTCTTCTATGCAAGTTGGTAGTGAAGCCGGAGTGGTATTAAGAATACCCGATGGGTCAGAGATAAAATATTCAATGACCATTGGATTTCCGGTCACTAATAATGTGGCGGAATATGAAGCATTACTTACCGGACTGAAATTGGCCAAAGAATGCTCAGCTACAAAACTTAAATTATATAATGACACGAAATTGATAGTTAATTAGATCCGAGGAAATTTTGACGTAGTCAATCATGTACTTTCCTAGTATCTCTTTAAGGTACGAGATCTGATTTCCTCGTTTGACAATGTAGAAATGGTCCACATCCCAAGAGAGAAAAATGGGAAAGCAAATGGGTTGTCAAAAGCAGCCGCTATAGGAGAACCCGAACAATATGCACGAGAACTGCGTGAAATTCTGAAAGTACCAAGTATAATAGATCCACAGTAGGAAATTATGCAAGTAACCAACTTAAAAAATTGGATGACACTGTACATAAAGTATCTATCGATAGCATATTACCAGAAAATTCAGACGAAGTCAAACGTCTCAAAAAGATGGTAGGATAGTACACAATCATGGATGAAAAAATTGTATCGACGAGGATATTCGATTCCATATCATCAGTGTCTTTCACCAGAAGAAGCCGAGTACGCTCTTGGTGAAGTGCACATCGGTATTTACGGATCTCATATTGATGGCAAAAACCTTACTTTTAAGCTTGTAAGGTAAGGATATTATTGGCCCATAATGAAATACGACGCAATGAATTTTGTCAAAAAAATGTAAGAACCGTCAAATGTATGAGAATCTTACCAATTGGCTACACAGAGTTACAAACATTGCAATCATCATGGCCATTCGCACAATGGGGAATTGATATCTTTGGACTACTTCCAGTGGCATCGGGGTAGAGAAAATTTATCATAGTTTGAATTGATTATTTCACAAAATGGGTTGAGGCCGTTCCATTGGCAAAGATAACCGACCATAATGCAATCGAATTTGTTAGACAGAATATTGTTGGTAGGCTTGGTATACCTGAAGTTATTGTGACCAATAATGGAACTCAATTTACCAGTAAGTGTTTTACGAAATATTGTGCAAGTCTAAGGATAAAGCTGGCTCATATTTCGGCCGCTTATCCACAATGCAATGGACAAGTGGAGGTTACTAACCGCACGATATTGTATAGTCTTAAAACTAAATTGGAAAAATTTGGGGGCTCTTGGGTGGACGAACTTCATTCTATCCTTTGGTTATATAGGACAATACCCAGAGAACCGACTCATGAAGCTCCTTTCAACTTGTGTTTTGGGACCGAGGTTGTTATTTCAGTGGAAGTTAGACTTACTAGCCTTCGGGTTGAAATTTTTGATCTAGGTCATAACTCACAAAGACTTCGGAAAAACCTTGACTAACTTCAGAAAATTCGGGACGAGGCACGGTTAAGAATGGCGGCTTACCATCGAAGAATTGCAAGATACTATAATAAAAAGGTAAAGGCAAGACAATTTGATATAGGAGATCAGGTTTTGAGGAGCATTGGGGCCATGGGCAAAAATATAGACAAGAACAAGCTATCACCTAATTGGGAAGGTCCATTCATAGTCTCAGTCATTTTGAAGAATGGAGCATATAAACTATGTGCTCAAAATGGTAGATTAGTGCTTAGGACTTGAAATACCTTTCATCTTAAAAAATATTATCAATAACACATGTATTGCCAGATAAGGTTTGCATCGTATCGATTGCTTATGTAAACGTTATGTAATAAAATTTTAATTTAATTTATTTATTTATTTATCTGCTTTTATGTATGTATGTATGTATGTTTTCATAATTATTGCACAACCCAGGCTACCCCTAAGTCAGGTAAAATAAATTCATCTGTACCAAGGATTCAAATAGTTAGTCCAAAAAACTTAGCCATGGGTCTGAGCGATTCATATGAAATCATTAGTTAAACTTGATCATGTTATCAAGCAGTTCTCGTAAAGACCAATGACACAAAATTTAGGGGGTTTCTTCAAAAGCATGTATGCCGAGACCTTTGAGATAGCACCATTGGTCGAATACGGTTTCAAATACTTCAAGTCCAAGTATGGCTGATAAATCTTACTTGATTTAAGCCGTGAAATTGAAAATTGTCCAATTAAAAAATAAATAGAGAGAGAGAAATATTTCATTTAGCAATTTACAAGTGTAAATTACGGACAATGTTCAGAGGAGTCTGTTAATGGTTCCCAGGACTCGATATCATCTCGGGGAAGGTATAAAACTTCAGATTTCCTAGTGGCATTAACGTTCTTTGGATGGAAAATAGAAATAGGAACGTCGGGTACCACTATTTGAGCAATCCCTCTACATAAGTTAATTCCTTCCCAATAACTACGTTCAGATATCTTCTGAAGGTCTTCGAGGCAAATTGAGGAACAGAGTTCACTGTCTATCTTGGAGTATTTTTCCCTGAGAGCACTATGACTCTATCTTAAATCAATTAGTTCACGTTTGAGTTCAAACTCACGCTCCTCAGCTTTCAGCAGATGCTCCTCAGCCTTCAAAAGATGCTCCTCAATTTTCAGAAGTTGTTCCTCTGCCTTCATAAGCGTTTCTTTTTCCACATAATCATTAGCAAATTCCTTTGCAATAGCGGCGGCATGGTTCATTATTTCCTTGAACTATAAGGAACATATCACGTTACAATACGAAAGGAAAGACATAAAAGATTGAAAGAAGTTGTGAGCGGTTACCTCAATAACAGAAACTTTTCTGTGAGATACCTCGTCCGTAATTGCAGTAGGACCAACTGGAGCCTCGGTATTAGAACTCCTCGGACAAATAACTTCCACCGCCTCATGAGTTTCTTCCTCACGAACAACACCCACTTCTACCTCTATGCTTTCAGAGGGAACTTCTTTGACACCAACACGATCCACATTTTCAAGTTAAACCTCAGAAGGAATCTCTAAGATTTATGTTTAGAATTTCTCAATAACTACCTCGGCTGTACTAGCATCTGAAGGCTTATATATTGACACCCTTGTAGCCTCTTTAGATTGGATCTCACTCATCTAAGAAGTTCCCTCAACAAAACTAGTCCCAATTTCAGGAAGGGACTCCTCAGGCAATGATGGTAGAATGGATGGCACTACATAAGAAACAAGATGTGGGGCAAATAAATGAGTGATTTCAGTCACTTCCTCTATAGTTTCTACCTCACTGCCATATTCTTAAGCCAATTCGACCACAAAAGTAGTTTGGACCGAGGAGGAAGTGGAAGTCTGTTCTCTTGCAATTCTTTTTCTTTTCATTATAATATTTATAGTGGTCTCATCATCAGAAATAGATTCTTCAGAGACCTCTTTATTGCCAACAGGAGATGTCGACTGCTCCCTCATTTCAATGCCCTTTGAGGTCCTTTGGTTATCGGGTAATTTGTCCTTGTCCTCGGGTTTTTTCTTCTTAGATTTACCTGAGAACTCCTTTATTTTTAACTCATTAGCTTTCTTTTTATGCCTTCTTTTAAGAAGGACTTTCGTTGCTTGAGCCTTGGACTCATCAATTTCGGGCTCCCATTTGGCCAACGCAAGTAATTCGGAAAAGAGCCGTCTATTTTTTCGATTTTCATTAAAGGTAGAAGCCTTTTCTCGAATTAAATCAATCAATTTTTGAGTATCCCCTTTTTCGTGTTCAAAAACGTCCATCAGCATTGCAGCAAAGACGTAGCCCCATTATGGGTAAATCTCCCATGTAGGAGGGTTGGCCAAGAAAAAATATCTATCCTTCCACCTCTTCGTAGAATTTGGGTTTTTACCACTAAACCCATATTCTGGGCAAGGACTCATAATTATCCAATCCAAACTATGAGAAAATGAAATAAAACCTTAACGGCGATGGCATTAAAATCCACTTTGTGGATTCTTGCAAAAATACACAAAGAAATAAGATACATGATCCCATTTGGTTGAAGTTTGGCAATAGGAACATGAATATTAACCATTATTTTATAAAATTTTGGAGGAAGAAGAAATCAAAGACCTCCCTTAAGGTGCATCTCATAAACTGTAATGAACCCTGGAGGTGATGAAGTGGCACATCCATTTATTCTGGGCGTAATATAAGACAAAGAGCGTGGAATTTTTTATTTAGCACTGTAATATTCTATATCCTCCGGGGTTAAGCTCGATTGGATATCAGAAACACCAGGCGCCATTGAAGGTGTTTGGTTGAGTATCAAGAAAGTCTTTGACAAGGAAAGTCAATAGCCAAAAAATGGAAAGTATTCTTTTGAAATCCAAAAACGGATTTATAGTGGGAAAAAGAATCTCAGGCAATACTGTTCACATTTGAATTTCAAAAGACACGCCTCTTGATGGCTTAGATACGTGTCAAGTATCCATTTGTCCATCATACATCAAATCTTTCGACGCGAGTAATTATGACTTATACAATTAAAGTGACGTACATTTAATGCGATAATACAGACCGTTGGACATTTGAGAAGCTTCAGACTCGAACATTTTTTATCTACATATTAGAAGGCTAAATTTTAAGCCTCTTGGCATGGGGCTAGTGATGGGTATAAATTTTACAAGCCCAAATAAGAAACCTAATGTAGTCCATGCAATACAGGCCAATTTAATAACAACATGTCCGAGTAAGGTATTAAACTCGAATGGCCCAATTCTCAAAATCCAGTCCAGTACTCGGACGGTTGTTATATCAACAACAACGGATGTTAATCACAATCGTTCCGAAAAGGTATAACGGTTATACAGTCCAACCATACGGTTGAAACCGCGCGATATTTAACTGCCTCCCGCCACTTATAAATACCCATCCCCTTTATCAAGAAGAGGAGGAGAAAGGAAGAAAAAGAACAAAAAGAGCACAAAGACTCTTTTTCTTTCTCTCTATCAACAAGACGCCCAGTACGCACCTCCTCAACATAATCTTAATATAATTTTATTTCTTCCCGCAAGTATTATTGAAATAATAACTTGAATGTCGAAGAAAATATCGGGGAGTTAATCTCGCCAATCCTTTGATCATTATTTGTGTTGTACAGAAACTGATTTAGAAGTTTTCGAAATTGGAGCGTTCAAAAGATTGTCGAATATAAACTTTCATCCATCAACCAGATCCTCGGTACGCAATAAATTATTTCACAATGAGAAAGGTAGTTGTTAAAACTACCATAACAGTTCAACGACCAACTTTGTTAGTCACTAAAATTCCAAGCTAAAACAACTCAATTTCACCAACGGGGTATTCTAGCAACAAATATGTAAAATCATAAACTTTATAAAATCCATTTCAACTGAAAGTATCCTCACCTCTACTTGTTCAAGGGAACAACTCAGTTACGCCCAAAATGGCTGACCCGAGACAGGCGCGGCGCACGGTAGATCCAGTGCAGTGTAGAATTCAGACGCCAAAATTAAACCAAGAAACCCTCGTGTAATTCGTGACTAATGCATTGATGATATTGACAATTCTTGCTCTAAATTTTACAAGACTGCGACACCCAAATACCCATCAAAACTGCCGGCATCAGGAGTTAGTAGCCGTGCAAAGAAAACAGCACAGCACACGATAGGGTTCAATCAACAGATCCAAAAGTCCAAGAATGGACGTAGCTGCCCGTTACAAAATCTCACAAATTATACCCACATTTCTACACTACTGATGTTATGTTTTATCTAGAAAATCTGAATTTTCTCCACACTCTCTACTCTCTTCCTTCTCTCTGTCTTTGCCAATTTTTTTCAAAAGGTGATAAATGCTACTTATATAGAATATTGGGGAGGGAAAATGAAGGCAAAGTTTGTTGCGTAACTACTTAGCCGGTAATAAGGAGTCTTACGTAGGCCATGGGAAGGAAGGACATGCGTGAGGGGTTAGGGCACGGAGAGGAGAAATTTGTTGGTGGGTAGATGAGGAATGGTTTGGGAGAGTCGGGTGGGGAGAATGGCCGAGGGTTTGGGTTGGGAAAGTCAGTGTCCCCCACCTCCACCGCCCATTATATTGTAGTGATATATTTCGATCATTTAAAAATCAGTTTAGGCTCTATTATCCGATTTAAAAGGTTTATCTGCATGGCTTTTATGAATTTTAACCTGGAACGTCCTACTCAAAATTCCAAGACATTACAGGTAACGACCACATTGCCCAGAGTAATCCCGTCAAAATCAACTTCGTTTTGATAAGGGTGGGTCTAGGTGTTGAGCCATTGGGCAGCGGCATCAATGCTGGAGGCGAGATATTGGAGGTCTTCGTTTCTGGTGCCGAGGGAGATTTTAATGCCAGAGCCGCGCAGAGAATCGAGCACGTCAGCTATTTGCTTGAATAGGCGTAGCCGAGTGATTCCCATCCTCTAGTCGGGGTTTATCACTTCGCTTGTGGGAGGAAGATTGTCGCTATTCAGACCACAGTTGATACCAATAAAAGCGGCTATAGCACATTCAAAGTAATATATAAAATAAGAAAATCCTTAACCAAATAAATAAAAAAATAAAATGAATAATTACGTGCGTCTAAAGTTGAGTAGATTATTATTATTGTTATTGTTATTTGTGGGTTGGGGGGTGCGGGGAGCGATTTTTTTTCCTAAAGGATCAAGTGCCAAGTAAGACATATAACTAAAATATGCTAATTCAAAAATTGATGATATTCTTCATTTGGAGCAAGTTGGCTTAGGTTCTTTAGACATATTTAATAAAATTTATAGATGACGATGGTTTACAAATAAAATCTACTTCTAAATTTTGGATATTATAGATATTGATGGGTCCTGGAACTTGGGCCCAAAATCGCGAACACAGGCCTAAAAGGCCGTATAAAAAGGCTGGCCCAAAAGGCCCATGTACCCGGCCTGATTCGAACAACTGGCTCGACTCCAACTTACTTGGCCGCCCGGACAAACAACGAGACTCCTCTAGGACGGGGACAACCATAAAGACTAAAACAACCCAGATGCCAGCTCAGCGCACGCAACGGCTCCTGACACGCCGTACCTGCAGACCATGCGCCTCTGAGCGCCGTATCTGCAGGCTGTGACAGGTGTCCCTGTCACAGCCGCACCCACAGTGGTGGCAGACAGTCCTGACGTGCCTATGCCACGTGTCGCCTTCCATACGGCATCACATTCTCTATAAATGCTCAACTCAAGCAGCTGAAGAAGGACTCCTTTTTTCGCTCCCAGAACTCCATAGCCAGACTCTGATAAAATCTCAGAAGAGAGAGAAAACAGAGAAGTGATACTCACTGAGTTGTAATTGCCCTGAGGACGTTAAGTCTCCTGGGCCTCCACCGTTGTACTTCTTCCTCCTCATAGTGAGACTACTCGGACGATAAGTCCACCACCGTGGTTTTTCATCCTTCACACCTCGAAGGGTTTTCCACGTAAATCCAAGTGTTCATCCCCCGCTCCCGTGTTTCTCTACTCGCTAAACTACTCATTACTTTGTGTTGCTCCAACTCTTCAGCCCGCGTGCCAGGAGATCCGTTCTCACCCTATCTCCTGCGTGGCCAGAGTTCCCGGACGCAACATTGGCGCCGTCTGTGGGAAGCGACTGAAAGTCAGCTTTTCACGTTTTCTACGAGTATCTAGCAGCTTCAGCTTCAAATCTCACAATGGTGAACACAAGGGCGCAGGCGAGCGCAGCCCCCAGAGAAGCGGCCTCGCAGGGCGAAGGCGCTAACCCCTGCGCTGGGGTCGAAAATCACCCCGACCCAGTGGTGAGGGGCTTGGCCGCCCAGGTAGCAGGCATGTCACAGGCCTTTGTGACCCTTTGCGCCAAAATCGACCAACTCAAGCAGGCGGCTCCCGACAGGGCCTCACAAGCTGAGGCGCCGCAAATCGGGGACGGCGGAGCCAGCCGCCGCGAAAGACCTCCCGGCCGGAGGGAACACCAGAGGACCCAGGTGGCTTCGAGCAGCAGAGCACCACGAAGGGTCGAGGACCAGCCGGGTCCCCGGGTTCAAGAAGAAAGTCCCGAGAGACACCACTCGGGGGTCCAGGGGAACCACCACAACCGCGACGATCGAGAGGCGGTTCCCCGAGATGCGCTCCCGAGAGGAGCCCGTACGGTCCCAGAGGGCCGTGCAGTTCAGGAGCCTTATGAGTTAAGGCATTACCTGAACGAAAGA
>JAODPA010004897.1:0-13959 GCA_025585075.1 Nepenthes mirabilis | reverse complement strand
AAAATAAAATTAGAAGAAGATCTATTAATTTAATTAGATAAAAAATATTTTGCTAATTTAATCCCGCCTTAAAAAGTAGGTTCGAGGCAGAAAAAGACGCGCTTTGTTGGACGACGGCAAACAACGATACGGGAACGGAAAAGGAAGCAGGGTGTCAAAACCGCGTTAGCCAAAAGAGCCGTTACAAAATTCGACCGACTTACTCCAGTATATAAGTCCTCTGCTCTCTCTCCGTCTCTCAATGGCGGTTTGGTTTTCTGGCGGTGAAGCAGATTGAGGCTCGAGAACTCGGCCACCAGTTGACGTTCAAAAAGACCTCTAAGGTTTGTACTTCTCATCTGATCTCCCCCAAAGTTTCGTCCATTTCCTGAGCCTTGACACCTTATGGAGTAACTGATAAGAGAGAGGAGGATTGTCGTTGCCTGCGGTATATCTGGCCAGCAGAAAGAGATTATGGCGATGAGGATATTGCGGATGTTGTGCTACGATTTTAGAGGTTAGTGTCGATTTCTACGGGGGTTTTAGGGTTTTGGAAGTTTTCGTTTAGGGGTTGCTTTCGTACCACTTGAATGCCCCAACTCATTCTGGACACTTTCTTGCAACTGGTATCACTCAAATGGTACAAATTCTTTCAATTGATAATCAGTGTCATCAGATCACTTTCTCTCTCTCCTTCGTAGCGGAAGTCTCGTACATCGTCATTATCAGAATTCTTCAATTTACTCGGTGGGTAGAAGAGGGGGACATTTGACGCATAGGTAAAAAGCTGAACCCAGGATTTTTTTTTTTTTTTTTTTTGTTTTTGCTTCTGTCCTTTCGTTTGATAAGGATTCAGATATTCTGTTCCATTGCCCGGACTAAGTATCGTGTGTGTGTTCGGTAATTCCAAGAGGAGTCTTATTGGGGTGTTATTCTTTTACTGTAACTTGTCTTGAAGTGTTTGGTATAAATTGCTCATCTGGGTTGGATTCAGAAACAAAAATGTAGATTGTACAACCACAGCTTCTTTCCATAGTCCTTTTTTGTCGCACCTCATATGTAATACTCCATCCCTCCTCGTTCTATCTCATTATGCCCGATATGGATTGGTGCGTCATCAACAGTAGTGTCCATTGTTCTCCTACTTAACCTGCATTTCACCCCATGTAAATTTAATTAACTTAATTGCTCATTTGGAAGGCTCTGCCATGAATTTCTGTGTCATGTTTGGATTCTCTCTCATTGTTAAGGATGGATGAATATCTAATTAATTGCATTGCAATTTGTGTTTTGAACATTGATGGGAGATCAGCACCAACCAACTATTGTTGCGCATGCCATAGACCAGTGTTCAAGCCAACTTTTAGGGGACATCCTTGCACAATTTTGTAAAAAACTTTGCATGTCATTTGATAAGAAGAATCATTCTTTTTGTTTCAAACGAGGAATTACTTTAATTAGAGGAAGGTGCAAATCTTTCCCTCATGTTTAGAAGATAGTTGATTTAGAAGGTTATGTGGTTTTTTCCTCATTTTTAAAGGAGTTTTCTACGTAAAATATTGTGCTTTTATTTATGTTTATTGTATTGTGGTGTGTATTGTTATATCATCTCCTCTTTGGTTCAAATAAGGAGTTTGGAAACGATCATTGTAGAGATTAGTTTTTGATTTTGTAAGCAAAACTTCGGTGTCCGAAAACCTATCAAGCCAAAAAAGACATGGAAGTAGGTAGAGAGGAGAAGAGGATAAAGTTGATGACAATGCGATGTAAAACATTGGCGGTTGAACGAGCAACTTTTAATCTAAAAGTCTAGAGAATTGTCATACGCTATGATCTTTAGTACTCATCCCAATCTAAAGGCCATGAGTGCCCTTGCATAACCTTGTTGAATAACTGCTGGAGAGACTTTGATCGGTTAGTCTATAATTAGTTGTGCATAATTATTCTGATGACCTACCCTTTATGGTACTTTTTGTTCAGGTTGTCCTTGATGATGCTTCACAACTTGACGAGCTTCAAAGAATAGTAAGTGTTTCTTTTTAATTTGAGGCAATGCAGAAGTAAATTATGCTTGTTTTAGAATCTTATAATGTTGAGATGCACAGAGGATTGTAGTTCTAGCAAAGGCTAGGAAATCTACTTTGGAAGGCGACTTTAACCTTCCATAGGGGAGTCTCATCACAAAGAATGTCACCCTCATTGCAATAATCTATCCAGATGTATATTGGTGTAGGAGTTCAAGAAATAAAAGGCCAGTATTATGACAGATGTTGACCGTGTTGTTGAGCTGTTATTTTTGCCATAGAAGTGTATTATATCTGGAGCTGTTTCTCAATTGACAAGTGTAGTGTATCAAGCACTTAAGGTAACAGTGAGACAACTAAAAATCAAATATTTGGATTTTATCTTGTTTATGATAAAATCATTAGGTAATCTTTACAACATGATTCTCATAAGCATTATATCTATGTGGAATAACTACAATGGAATTACATCAAAGACTTCCCTTGTTGTCTACTCTGAAACTCAAAGATTTGGATTTCAATTTACAATGGCAAAGCCTGTTGTCTTGTTTATGATAAAATCATGAAGTAATCTTTACAACAAGACTCTCACAAGTATTATATCAACGTAGAATAACTGTAATAGAATTTCATTGGGGACTTCCCTTGCCATCTACTCTTAAAATCAATGATTTTGGATGTTAATTTACAAATGGTGAAACTTATTATTTTGTTTATGATAAAATAATCAGGTAATCTTTTTAGCAAGAGTTTTACAAGGATTATATCAACGTAGAATAACTACGATGGAATTACATAAGAGACTTCCCTTGCTGTCATTTGTTTGATTTTGGTAAGTAGCATCTACTATGAGTTATAGTGGAGAAAATTGTTTCATCTAAGAATTTAAATAGTTGACTAGTAAAAAAATTTAATGCATCTAATTGAGCGTGCAAGAAAAAAGAAAAGGAAAAATCAAAGCATTTGCTTTGAAATATAGAATTACTAATAATAACTTTTTTAATGATGTTCTTGAAATTGTTGCATGCATAGGACAGTCCTATTAGAACTAGTAGAGACTATATTGTATGCAAGTCTTGTGCCACCCTCCCATGTTCCCCCATTCCCAATAAAAATTATAATTATTCTAATTTTTGTTAAGCATCATTATAAAATGTCTGCTTGGCATTCTTTTAACCGAAGTTTGACCGTGTTTGGTTGTGATGTACCTTAAGTCTTGCACCGTTTGATAGTATGATTAATTCTTTAACTAGTATATTTGTAACCTTGTACAGTATTGCTATTTTAAAGAAAGCGGAGATTTTTGTTTGTTCACACACCATTTGTTGGTAATCTAGTGCCTTCCTTTGTAAAGCTAGATAGACAGCTTGATAATATCAACTAGATTACTGTTCTTATGCAGGATTGTCATTACCTCTCGATAGATTCTTGGGTAACATGGAGGTATCGAATTCTTCTGCTATTGATTTTTAAATTATCTAATGGTCAACTTCTAAACTATATATGCATCAATTGAATGTGTAACTGACCAATTAAGAACTACTTTATCATCATTGTTATAGTATTATTTTCTCCCTTTGAAGTATCTAATTGACTTCTTACTATTTTCCAAATTTCCTAGCTAAATAAAAGACCACACAGTTTTGGTAGACATGGCTGGCGCCTATTTTGTATCTATCAGTAGAAGATATATTGCAAAGACATTAAAATGGTAATTATAAACTGAAGAGGGGTATATGATGCTCAAATGTTGGTACAATTCGTTCTGAGATTTTCACTTTCATCTATTTTTTTAAAGTAGTTTTCTTATGGTTGATAAATTCAGAATACCCATTTGCTAGAGCAGTATGAGTCTCAAAAGCTTAGTGGGTAGTTGCATGATGCCGAAATCATTTTTTTTTCTAGAATTTCACAAGACAGATTCATTTCAGATGATGTAGCATCTGAAGAGATGTTTCATGTGTGTTTCATCATACTAAAGTCTTGTTTTCATATTTGTGACCTAAATTCTCACCGGCCAAAGAAGCCCTTTCGTGCTGTCAACTCTATATTTTTAGGCCATCAAGAACATGATTAACGATGCAACTTTGGATTTGTTCCCTACTCGAGAAGCAGCGTAGGATTGCCGTTGGTTACAATTGGTTTCAAGACTGTGGGATATAGAAGAGGAGCTTATGATTCCACCTGCGGATGCATAGCATAGAGCTTGTCGTTAATATTAAAGGTATGCATCGTCAATCCAAAGTGGAGGTTTTAGGTTGAGGGTTTGGTTATTGATTTCTTGGATGATAACCTACATTACATGGAAACGTCAAGATTTAATTGTATCCATTTGATTTTTATTTTTTTCCTTCCATTTTACAATAAGTCAAAATTAAGCACAAAGTTTAATTTATTGGTTCTTTGGGCTTTCAACGGTTCCCTTGTTTCTCAAAGCAGTCTAATTTCCCTCCTCTCTGTTTCAAAAAAAGCATCTTAATTTTTTTGAATAGCTTAACTGCTAAAGAAAGTATTTCAAAGATTTGCCGCACAAGCAAGCAATTAGTTGCGGAGATGATAAAGAAGAAAGGTAGGTAGCTCTTGTTCCTTGAAATTTTCATCCGCTGAATATCCTGATTTTGTGCATCATGTACCCATGCATACAATATAGATCTTAATTCTCGAGGTAGTTAATAATAATCTTGAGTCGTTCATAACAAGATTAAAATTTAAAGATATCAATTATAGCAATGTAAAGTGATACTGTCTAACTATAAGCTAAATTACTAGAAATTTTTCTGCAAAGAATGTAAGTGATAATATCTATGGTACAATTATATTATTTTAAGAATGCTATTAGTCATAATATTTTAACAATGTCACGAATGAATGTCAATGTTGGAATCAGGTGGTTCTTCTCATGGGCAATGGCACCATTGTTTTGGGCCAAATTTCTTAGGTATATGCTCTACTCTACTTCCGAGTTCTGATGTTATATTGATCCTTCTTTCTGGCAATAATACAATAAAAAAACTACCCGATATATAAAATTTTTACTCAAATTTAGGACGGTTGGATGTATGGTTTAATATATAGTATTGATGCATCTCTTGATCCGGGTTGTTGTATGGGTTTGGGAGCCGCTTGATCTCTTCTAGCGGATCAAATTGGAGCAAGTCTGGTCTCTGCCCCGGGTAACCTAGATACTACTTGCCACAACAGACAAACAAGAGTTTAAAGAATGGTAGGACTCACTCTTGGGTATTTCTTCTGACGTTCAGGTCAATATACTTTCTACAATTGTGAGAAAGATATGAGGACGCAAGGTGCATGGATGTACGTTGCAAAGGGGATTGAGTGAATGGTGGAGGATAATGCTCCGGGAGGTGCACTTGAAGGCTGAGTAGCTTGAGAGGTGGTACACTCGTAGGTCGAGTGGCTTGTGAGAAAGTATATCGATGCTTTAGAGATGCTTGTCCGTTCAAATTCTTCTTCTCTTGAATTCTTCGGATCCCTCTTCTCACACGGGAGAAGAAAGATTTATAGACTTGGGGCCGGTGTAGCCTTCCTTGGGCTTTACAGCTGACGCTTGCTCTCCCAACTATCTCTCTAAGTATGCTTGGGAATTAGGGTGGTAATCATGGCATTTTCTTGGAGACACCAGAAAACTACGCGTGACATTTTGGGACCAACCATTGCATAGGCAGGGGCCTTGTGGATATCGGCTGGGCTACTATAGCAGCGGTCGTGGCCGCGTTTGACTTGCTCTTCCTGCCGCGTTTTGTCATAGAAGTATATTATATCTGGAGCTGTTTCTCAATTGACAGGTGTAGTGCATAAAACACTTAAGGTGACAGTGAGACAATTAAAAATCAAATATTTGGATTTCAATTTATAAATACTAAAATCTATTATCTTGTTTATGATAAAATCATTAGGTAATCTTTACAGCATGATTCTCACAAGCATTATATCAACGTAGAATAACTACAATGAAATTACATCAAAGACTTCCCTTACTGTCTACTCTGAAACTCAAAGATTTGGATTTCAATTTACAAATGGCAAAGCCTATTGTTTTGTTTATGATAAAATCATGAGGTAATCTTTACAACAAGACTCTCACAAGAATTATATCAACGTAAAATAATAATAATAGAATTACATTGGGGACTTCCCTTGCCATCTACTTTGAAAATCAAAGATTTTAGATTTTAATTTACAAATGGCGAAACTTATTATTTTGTTTATGCTAAAATTATCTGGTAATCCTTCCTGCAAGACTTTCACAAGGGTTACATCAATGTAGAATAACTACGATGGAAGTACATTAGAGACTTTCCTTCCTGTTAACTGTATGATTTTTGGTAAGTAGCATCTACTATGATTTATTGTGGAGAAAATTGTTTCATCTAAAAATTGAAATTGTTGACTAATGAAAGAATTTAAAGCATCTAATGGAGCGCGGAAGAAAAAAGAAAAGGAAATATCAAAGCATTTGTTGTAAAATATAGAATTACTAATAATACCTTTTTTCATGATGTTTTTGTAATTGTTGCATGCATAGGACTAGAAGAGGCTATATTGTATGCAAGTCTTGTGCCACCAGCCCATGCTCCCCCACCCCCAATAAAAATGATAATTATTCTAATTTTTGTTGAGTGTTATTATAAAATGTCTACTTGGCATTCTTTTAACCGAATTTTGACCATGTTTTGTTGTGATGTGCCTTGAGTCTTGCGTTGTTTGATATTTTGATTAATTCTTTAGCTAGTATATTTATAACCTTGTACCATATTGCTATTTTAAAGAAGGCGAAAATTTTTGTTTGTTCACACACTATTTGTTGGTAATCTAGTGCCTTCCTTTGTGAAGCTAAATAGATAGCTTGATAATATCAACTAGATTACTGTTCTTAAGCAGGATTGTCATTACCTCTCGATAGATTATTGGGTAACATAGAAGTATGGAATTCTTCTGCTATTGATTTTTAAATTATCTAAAGGTCAACTTTTGAACCATACAGGCATCACCAAAAGTGTAAGTGACCATTTAAGAACTTCCTTATCATCATACTTATAGTATTATTTTCTCCCCTTAAAGTATCTAATTGGCTTCTTATTATTTGCCAAATTTTTCAATTGCATAAAAGATCACACAATTTTGGTAAACATGACTGGCGCCTATTTTGCACCTATTGGTAGAAGATATATTGTAGAAACATGGAAATGGTAATTATAAACTGAAGTGTGGTATATGATGCTCAAATGTTGGTAGAATTTGCTCTGAGATCTTTTCTTTAATCTATATTTTTAAAGTAGTCTGTCTATGGTTGATAAATTTATAATACCCATTTTCTACAGCAGCATAAATCTCAAAAGCTTAGTGGGTAGTAGCATGTTGTCAGAATCATGTTTTTTCTAGAATTTCACAAGATAGATTCATTGTAGATTATGTTACATTTAAAGAGATGTTTCATGTGTGTCTCATCATTCTAAAGTTTTGTCTTCATATTTGTGACCAAAATTCTCGCCAGCCAAAGACGCCCTTTCGTGCTTTCAACTCTATATTTTTAGGCCATTAAGAACATGATTAACGATGCAACTTTGGATTTGTTCCCTGCTCGAGAAGTAGCTTAGGATTGCCGTTGGATACAATTGGTTTCAAGACTGCACAATATAAAAGAGGAGCTTATGATTCCGCCTGCGGTTGCATTGCATAGAGTTTGTCATCAATATTAAAGGTACGCATTGTCAATCCAAAGTGGAGGTTTTAGGTTTAGTGTTTGGTTGTTGATTCCTTGGATGATGACCTACTTTACATGGAAACCTCAAGATTTAAGTGTATCCACTTGTTTTTTATTGTTTTCCGTCCATTTTACAATAAGTCAAAATTAAGCACAATGTTTAATTTATTGGTTCTTTGGGCTTTCAGCGGTTCCCTTGTTTCTCAAAGCAATCTGATTTCCCTACTCTCAGTTTCAAAAAGAAGTAGCTTAATTTTTTTGAATTGCTTAACTGCTAAAGGAAGTATTTCAAGGATTTGCTGCAATTATGTTGCGGAGATGATAAAGAAGAAAGGTAAGTGGCTCTTGTTCCCTAAAATTTTCATCTGTTGAATATCCTAATTTTGTGCATCATGTACCCATGCATACAACATAGATCTTAACTCCCAAGGTAATTAATAATAATTTTGGGTCGTTCATAGCAAGATTAAATTTTAAAGATATCAATTCTAGCAATGTAAAGTGAAACTATCCGACTATGAGTTAAATTACTAGAGATTTTTCTACTAAGAATGTTAGTGATAATATCTATTGTACAATTATATTATTTTAAGAATGCTATTAGTCATAATATTTTAACAATGTCATGAATGAATGTCAATGTTGGGTTTAGGTGGTTCTTCTCATGGGCAATGGCATCATCGTTTTGTGCCAAATTTCTTATATATATACTCTACTCTACTTCTGAGTTCTGATGTTATATTGTTCCCTTTTTCTGGTAATAATGCAGTAAAAAATTTACCCGATGTATAAAATTTTTACTCCTTAAATTTAGAACAGTTGAATGCATGGTTTAATATATAGTTTGATGCATCCCTTAATCCGGGCTGTTGTATGGGTTTGGGAGTCGCTTGATCTCTCCTAGTGGATCAAATTAGAGCTAGTCTGGTCTCTGTCCCTGGTAACCTAGATCTTACACGCCATAACAAATAAAGAATGATTTGGAGGATAGCGGGACTCACTCTTAGGTATTTCCCCTAACGTTCAAGTCAATATACTTTCTACAATTGTGAGAAAGATAGGAGGATGCAAGGTGCATAGATGCATGTAGCAAGGGGGATTGAGTCATGGAGGACAATGCTCCGGGAGGTGCACTGATTGGTTGAGTAGCTTGAGAGGTGGTACACTCGTAGGCCATGTGGTTTGTGAGAAAGTAGATCGATGCTTTAGAGATACTTGTCCATTCCAATTCTTCTTTTCTTGAATTCTCCGGATCCCTCTCCCCACAGTGAACAAAGATTTATAGATTTGGGGCCGGTGTAGCCTTCCTTGGGCTTTACGGCTAATGCTTGCTCTCTTAGCTGTCTCTCTGAATGTGCTTGGGAATTAGGGTGGTAATCATGGTCTTTTCTTGCAGACGTCGGAAGACTGCACGTGATATCTGGGGACCAACCACTACATGGTCTAGGGCCTTGTGGATATCGGCTAGGCTACTAGGGCAGCGATCGTGGTTGCGTTTGATTGGCTCTCCCTGCTCGTGCAAGCTGTGCCGTCAGAGCCATCGGTGGCCATGCAGAAAGGGCATTCATGGACGCCATATCACAAGCGATTCTAATCATCCGCTTCTCGCCATACAGTCCCAGGTTGACCCAGCTGGACCATCTGCACTGCTGCTTGCGCCTTCTTCTGGATGGATTGCGTGGTGAGCCGCTACTATCTGGGCTTTCCCCCCGTGGACGCTGTGCTCCTCTGGTCTTGGTCTCGAGCGAATACCTGCTAGGCCGTCTCTTTTCTTCAGGCCACACTCTAGGCTAGCCCAGGGTCTACTGGACCCATTTCTAGCCCCCATGCCGAGAAGCCTGATTTGTCGACTCGTAGTATCTGATTGATGGGATGCCCTCTATAGGCCTGCTTACGAGCTCCTTTCACAGGTGCTTGTGGATTTTCTGTTTAGCATAGTAGGATTTGATTCACTGTCTTTGGTGAAATTTGGGGCAGTTCTCAAAATTCGGCGACTTTCTGACGTCAACGTCATCTTCTCGATTCAATATTGTTGATCTCCTTATTGGCTATAAATGGAGGGGCTCTCTTTTTGCCTTCACAAATCGTCTTCACTAGCTAAACGGTGTGAGAGTTTGGAACTGGCATAGAGCCAGCACAACCACGAGCCAAAATTGGCAGACACTCTTGCCCAATGTTCAAATTAGGGGTAGAGGATGTGCTTGCAGTCTTCCTTGGTTCCCTTCTTTTGCCTCCAGCCTTAGCCTAAACTTGTCTTAGATAGGTGAAGGCCTGCGTTTGGGTGGCTGCCAACCCTAGGAAGTCCCTCTGGTTCGGATCTGAAGGAGAGGTGCTTTAGCCTTGGTGGGAGATGCCCCTTCCCAGCCTTTTTCCGGGTGACACCGTTGTTCAGCGGCTCTCGAGAGGATTGTCTCAGCTTCGGTCGCTTGTGTGGGGTGCCTTTTCTTCTTCGCGTCCATGCTAAACTTGAGTTGTGTCGTCGGTGTGGGCACGTATCACGATCATTATGGGGGCATGCCCCTTGGATTCTTCATGCAACGCCATTTCAAGGCCAAGGCTTCGGCTATTTAAGCGCTAGCCCTCGCCACTTATGCACCCTTCCATTTCTTTGAATCACTCTTCCCAGTTCGCCTTTTTTCAACTCTCGTCTCAATGGCTACTCGAGGCATTGCCATGGTTTCATCCATTCTTACCAGTAGGGACATGCTTTCACTGTATAGAAAGTACAATATTTCCAACGACATCCTGTATCTTATTCTCGAGGTTGACAACATGGCTTGCAATCCTCCCCCGGGGTTCATCACCATCTATGAGGAGCACCTAAAGGATGGTCACCGTATTCCTTTCGCGCAAGAGCTAAGCGAGATCCTAAGGGTTCTCGAGATCCCTGTGGCTCGACTCCACCCCAACGCTCTTTGATACCTTGTTTTCCTGTGCATCTTCTGTTATACCAACGAGCTTTCCCTGGATGTTCAGGTTAGAGAAATGATCTTCCGTTTCAACCAGGACTCTAACTGGATCTCCTTCACCCCCCGCTCCAAGTATAAGATAAGCAAGGGGAATCCCAATTCGGTGAAGAGTTGCAAGGCCCGCTTCTTTTGCCTGGCGGTCAGCTTCAAGTGGTGCATTCTGAACAAGTGGAACAGAGTCAATTGCGTCTATACTGGCGAGGGTTTGAAGGAGGGAGAATGGAGGGCTTCTAGGCTGGTGAAATTAGTCGATGACAATGCTGCCAACTTGAGCCGCACCGGCGACTGGCTCTCTAGAGAAGCACTCGCTAGAGTTGTGTGGGAGGCATAGGTGGAAAGGACCGACGAGGATGTCCCTGAAACGCCTCTTCACCCCACCAAAAGAAGGCGGAAAGAGCCGGTCGCACATGACTCTCTAGAAGAGTTGGCCGGCGGAGCCAAACTGTCTTCTCTGTTGTCCATTGTGGAGGAGGTTAGGAAGATCGATGAAGCCTACACGAAGGCGTCCCACCTCCTTGCTGGAGAATCTTCATGTCTGGCGGTTGTTGATGGGCTAGATTTTGCTATTGCAGGTGTTAAGCCTTCGTCGTCCCTATCGTCGATGCTGTCATCTTGGCAAAGGGCTGCCCAAACGAGCCGATTGGCCTCCCGACCACGGCTGAACAAGGCGCTCTGATCTTAGTTTCCTCATTGTCGGAGGAATAAGTTTCTACGCCTTTCACCGTTTTTGTTAAGGAGGCGGCGTGAGGAGGCCGAGTCATGGAAGAGATGACTACGAATGAACTGGAGGCTTAGGCTATTGGGGACCCCGAGCGGGGGACCGACGAGCTATTTGGGAGGTTAGACCCTGTCCTCTGTCAGGCTACTTGGATCTAGTGGAGCCTCTTGTCGCTCTCGCTGCAGGAGCGTGTGACGTTGAGTTCGGTGGCCTGGATTAGTTCGCCCGAGCTCCAACTCTGGCCAAGTGAGGCATCCCCTTGGCTAGCCAGGAGTCAACAGTTGTTCGGGCAACCGAGGTGCACATGGAGAGTGGTATTGAGACCGACACCGCTCAAGAGGCGCCTCAGTTGGAAGCAGCAGCGTTAGCAGGGCTAGAGAATCTAGGTGTTGTGCATTCGGCTGCTCTGCCTGGAAATCATCTTAACCACCTTCGATGGGGTGGCCTTTTTCCGAGGTACAGATCTCGCGGCCTTTCCTTTTCCATCCCTGTCGCTGTCTTCATCTTAATTGCTTGTTATCTATTCGCAGCCACAACAGGGGCTCTGCCTGATGGAGGCTTGCTTGCCTCGGTGAGATGACATTATACGCCAGCGGGAGGTTGAAACTTTATGCTTGTCGCAGATGCACACTGATCCGACTAAGTTCAGAGAGATGCAAGCGCAGGTGGCCCACCTCGACCTTGAGCTGTCTAAGCTTAGAGCAAGATCCCAAGAGCTCTCTAAGGAGAAGTCCCAAGCTCTGGATCAAGTCACCTCTTTCAAGGGCGCGCTTCAAGGATCTGAGCAACACCTGCTGATTCGAGGCCGATGTGCTCAATTTGTGAGCGAGCTAAGGTCCCAGACCCATCCTAGAGAGCTTGAACCACCATTTTCTGGCAGGTTTGAGGATAGCTTTTTTTGCTGTCATCGAATCGTGCCCTTACTTGCTTCTGACTTTCCTTTGGGATACCTCAACTCGAGAAATGCTAAGACACTATGTAGATCTAATTTGACGGACTTCTCAAGGTTGACCAGGGAGCCTTCGCCATGCCAGGCTGGGGACTCCGCTCCTTAGGAAAGTGTCTGTACTCAGGCGAACTGTTGTATTTGGCTGTCTGTTAATGCTTCTTCTCTGTACATATCAATACGTTAATGAATAGCCAAATCGTTGCTTGGTTATTGTTGCGAATGTCTCTATGCTTGTTTTCAAGTTTCTTTCTTCTTCTCTCTCTTTTTTTTTAATATTTTGTTTCTTGATGGCTAAGTGTTGTCGTCATTGCCCGGAGAATGTGCGTGGACTTCACGGATGTTAATAAAGTATGCTCAAATAACATCTTCCTACTTTCGAGGATCGATTCGTTGGTAGACTTGACGTTCTGCCACGAGCTTTTAAGCTTTATGGACGCAGATTTACGTTGATAGATTTGTGGCGAAGCCCCTTACGACCGGATCGGGATGGTTCTCAATGCCGACACAGGGGTTGGGGACACCTTCCTGCTGGTGTTGAGTCACGGCTGCAGCCGGCACGCTCGCCTGTGCCCTGGTACTCACCATATCAGGGTCCTTAGGTGCAAAGGTTGTGAAGTGTAGTCAAATGTTGTCCGAGAGAGTGAAAAGTTGACTTTTAGTCCTCTTCCCACAGACGGCGCCAATGCTGCGTCTGAGTCCGATCGCCGTACGAAGTTGACGTGTGATGACGCCAAGTGGACCGAACCAGGCGCAACACAAGAGAAAGTAAGTTTCGGGCGAGTGAGAGCCGTGAAGGAAAGAGAGAAAGAGAGATGAAACACGGAAGTTTTTTTACGTGGGAAACCCTCCTTTGAAATGAGAGAAAAACCACGAGGCTCAAGGCCTGAAAAGGACATTCACTATCGATCGTTGTCGTGTACAAAATACAAAGTACAAAGAAATGCTTTCTTCTCTTTCGTTTGAGCCTTTTTGCTTGCCGAAATGGCCAGAGTCCTTTTTTCAAAAAGAGGAGATCCCCCTTTGTGTGTTTTAAGCGGGTATTTATAAGGGAGAATGTAGCCGTTGGAACTGTCCACACGGCTACTGATGCCTACTCGGAGGCCGGCCACCTATTCATCTGACATGGCAATGCTGTGTCAGGCACGCTGACGTGTTCAATAAGTTAGAAGCTAGCACCGCTATTGGCCATGTTGTGTCAGAAATGTCAGTTTGTGACGTCAGTCATAAGGTGACAAGGCATGTTCTGGGGATTGTTACTGTCAACGGCGGCGTGTAGCGGGATTTACACGCTCCTTGGTAACTGTGAAGCAGTTGAGTTGGCATTCTCGGACACCAAAGAAAGTCCTCGTCCATTACCGACTTATTTTGGCATTTGGCTGAGTCTGCGGTATGTTCTCGGACGGCATAAGAAAGTTCTCGGTCGTCAACTGCAACGTTGCCTCGCCGGGTGGCCTCTTGAGCTCCTTGCGAAATGTCCTCGTGTATTTCGCGTCGTATGAGGTCTCAGACATATGATAGCTTGGGCTTCTTGGGTCTAGCATTCATCCTTTTTTCCCACTCTTTTAGGGTCCCCGAGTATTGGAACCCAATAAATA